>CAOKZL010004061.1:0-51365 GCA_948472985.1 Iguana delicatissima
GTGGCAGTTCATGTATCTTTTGCCATATTTTGGAAGTAGAGTCTGTATCTAAATTGCTACAGTTTTTTTGGGTTTGATCACTTATTTCCAGTGGTTAGAAAATAATCTACCAATATCTTTGAATGAGATCTCTTTTGGAACTTGGAGAAAGAGAGATTCCTACATCTGTGGGAAAGAGGATGTGTCTTTTGGAGGGCATGCTGGCAATTAGGGGTGAACAGGAGTGCAGCTGGATGAATTTCTCAAGTTCCTATAGCAAAAGTCATCTGTCGGGCAGAAATGCTTCTCTGTCTCCACTTTATGTTCCAGGTCTATATTTATAAATAAGAACAACATTACAAATGCTGTAAACGCCCAGTGCCCTGATCCAGAAGAAAGTAAGCTGGACAGCATCCTATTTGAATAACATTAATATCAGCATGTCAGTCAATTCAAATGCAGCTGAAACAAGTTATCCTCCGCATGTTTATGTTAAATGCAGTCCTTGAATTTCCTTTCTTTCCTTTCCCTTTAAAACTGTACTCACAGTTTGAACTTGCCGTAGATGTTCCACCCATTTTTAAAACAAAAAAGCCTAAAACACTTTGTTTTCATAAGTCTGAAATGACTTGAAGGCACACAACAACAACAACAACAACAACAACAACAACCACCACGTAAAATTTATACTATTACCCTTTCTCCTCATGTTTCAGTACAAGAGAACTCCAGGGGGTTTGTTCCAGTATAAAATGTTCACTGGAGGCTTCTGTTATTTTTGTGATAGATCTGGGGTAGATAACATCTTCAGCCTCAAGAGCTACATTCAGGGTCAGCTAGAGGTTGGGAACTCTACATGTGCAGAGGAGACTAGAGTTGCGAAGTCAGGATGAGCCCAGGAACCTGAAATTTCAGGGCTAAAACCTGAGACCAAGGGATGACCTCATGCCGTACACACAGGGGGAATGGCTCTAGTGGTGTTACAAGAGTGATGTTACAAGGAGCAGTCCTAGTGAGGTCACCAAGCATGGTATGTTAAACATCAACCATAACTGGAAAGGGTATACCCCTGATTTGTTTTTGTTTTTTTAAAATACACCAAGTCTGGAAGGTAAGGAAGACACACAAATATGCATACTTTTCAAAGCAGCACTCTGGCTCTGAGAATCCTGCCCTTTGCCCTGAGGACTAGAAACTCAGGGTCAGGCCCTGAGACTGAGGTACCATGCTCCCAATTGTTTCACAGATGAAAACAGGGACATGTGTGGCCATACAACACCAGAGTGTAGTCAAGACTGCAAGTATGATTAAGGAAGAACATAAAAGCTAGGAGAAGCTGCATCAATTTGCTTTAGCTTGAGCCTACTGGGAAGGGCAAGATTCTGTCTTTCTTTTCCTTCCTGCATGATCACATGTGTCCTGGTTTTCATCTGTGAAATGTTGGAAGGCGTGCCATTGTAGCAATCCTGAGCAGTCTGACTAGGTCCAGTACCATCGGTCAGAGCCCAATCCAGGAATAATAGGTCTGTAAGGCCATCCAGACCACCATCATACAATTTAAACAATACTTTCAAGCACATTTAAATAATTTCTCCAACCCTGAATGAGGCTGGTATTATTTTTCTATTAAAATTATTGTATGCTAAGTACTCGGTTTGGTAAAGGACCTTGAACATGTGGCCCTCCCAGATGTTGTTGGACAGTGATTCCCATCATCTCCCCAGTGCTGACTGACAGTGATAGGAATTGCTATCCAACAATATCTGGAAGAACACTTGTTCCCCACATAGGTTCTCTGCCCCATACATTCTTACCACTTAAAATTCCAACAATAGGAAGTTGAGGATGGAATTGCCCTAAGGAGCATTATTTTTAAACATATTCATATTGCATCTGACCTACTATATTAATCTTTAGTCACACAACTGAATAAGGTTCTTTTGGAGCTCTTCTCAATCTGTTTGACTTTACACATTTCTGAATACTCAAGTGTCATCTGCAAACATAACTACCTTATTGTTCAACCCTGACTCTAGGGCATTTAAAAATCAACAAAATGGCACCAGTTTCAACATAGATTTTTAAGACCTCCTTTACTTTCTTACACTTTGAAAACAATGTTTTTAGTTCTATTCTCTGCCTCTTCTTCCTTATTCAGTTTCTGATACCTAAGGGCATTAATCCTCACAAACCTTTGATGGTCCATGGGTTTGTGAAAAGAATTTTGGAAGCATACAGTCCGTATAGGACTACTCCTATCTAAACCTTTGTTGATCTTTTCACAAAAAATTCTAACATGTTGATGTGGTACATATTGTACTTTCAGAAGCCAACTTGATTCTCTTCCAGTAAGACTTTTTCTTTTATGTGTTTAGTAATTCTGGCTTTAATATGGCCCACTACCAGTTTACCCAGGACTGAAGTTTGATCAGCGGATCTGTACTTCTTTGGGTCCCCTTGAATTTCTTTAAAGAGAAATGGTGCTACCTTGGCTACTTGCAAGCTTCTGCAGAAGACCAGTATATCCATGTTTAAGCTCCTTAGACTTGTGGCTGTATGTTGCCCAAACCCAGTGTTCTGTTCATTCATGATTCATCAATTGGTTGTAGAATGTCATCTCTTTTATTTCTGTTTGACTTACTTTCCAGATACCTTCACACAGAAGACTGGTTCATAAATAGTTCTCTGGCTAATCTGTTCTAAAATGAACTCTGATACAAATAATCGATTTAACTTTTATGCTGTTTCCCTTCCCTCCTTAAGCAATCCCTCTGTCTTTTCCCACCTAAGAGCCCAAACATCTCTTCAGTTGGCTTCCTGCAAATATACATTTTATTCCTAATTTTAATTTCTTAAAACAATATAAAATCCTCATTTTTCAGCAGCCCTATCAATTTACTTTGACATAATCTTTTCTACTTTTTCCTGGGCAAGACTCTGACTTTTCCTTGCCTTTTATAGGTTCCTTGAGAGTTTGTTAACTGCATAAACCCCTTTCTCTTGGATTTTTTTGAATCTTCTTTAATCTCTGTTGACATCCTATCTGAGTTTCTATTACACTGGCTTTAAATAGCCCCAGTCTCCTTTTCACCTTCCTCTTAAGAAGTTTCTTTTTCTGAAACCAAATTTAACCATGTTGGACTTTCTCAGCAACTTTCCAGCTATATATTTCTGTTTCAATTTTGATAGACTTATCTATGGCCACGCTTCCTGTTTGACAAAGGCTAACAGTTTTTCCTAATACGCTAGGCTGGCGTCAGATTGGGTAAGCACTCGTGATCAAAATCGAAAGATCTCCCTCACCACTTCTTAGTTCCAACTAGGGATGAGTCTCTGTGTTAGTTTTCTTTTTTTCAGATTTTTTTAAAGCTTCAAATCTTTTCCATGCCAGAATGGAACAAAAAAGATCTAAAATTAAATTATTCACCAGACAAATTCTATACCACCAAATTCAGCTAAAGCTGTTTCTAGCATGGAGAAGACTGGCATGTGTCTCTTTGTCACCTTGTGTTAAAGATGAGGAGATACTAAGAACTAAGACAGGGCAAACCTTATTCATCACTAAGGATTCAAGCCCAGATTTTTAAGAGTTAAGCGCTGAAAAACATTGGGTATGGGAAAATTTCTCTTCTATTCATTAAAAAAAAACAAAAAAACAACGAAGTTTGTTCAATCCAGAATAACGAGCCATTTACAAATGTTGGTAATTCCCCCTCCCCCAAAAATCTGAAATGACATTCTCAACCATTCTTAGTTCCAATATAAAATAATTTAGCATAGTCATTTTGACTGGAATCCTGCTGGCGACACATGCAGTATTATGTCTGTGTATGTGTCATTAGGTTCATTGTGGAAAGAGACATCCAGAACCTCCTTTGCACAATCACTTTGCAACTTACTTTTCTGCTGCAGGGGTAACCTTCCCCTGCGGCCATTTAGTAGCTAAGGGAAGGCAGGCATAGGCTTTCTTGCCTGCCTGCTTGCTTCCTTTCTGAATGCAGAAAGAAAATGGCATCCTTGCAGACTTCCCAGGGGTCTTCAAAAGGTGTGGGAGGCTGACATTTTCTTTGTGCATCCATCTGCAGGAACACAGCTGGCTGCTTCCTGGCTGTCTCCTGCCCTCTCCCAGGCAATAAGTGGCCATAGGAGAGGCACCCCAGCAGCAGAAAGGTAGGTTGTACATGGTAAGGAGGAAAGCTATGTCTGGCACAGTACGGTGGAGGAGTTTGGCCTTGTTTTTTTGTTTTTGTTTTTAGTCACAATCTAAACACACATTATAGAGAATGAAAGTAGCAGATATTCTTATTACTATAATGTAGCTTTATTCCTCTTTCTTTCCCCATTCCGAGACCACTGTGAGAACTCAGTCAGGGAGTGATAATGGGTTGTACTCAATGAAACATATATAGAATAAATCTAAATATAGTGGGGAAGACTGTGATCAGGTACCTTGTCTGCCTGCTTGTATTGCTGTCCAGGTACTAATGATATGCAGCTTCCAGACCCTTGTTCTTCCTTCCGGTGATTATTACTCAGGCTTGGAGTCGACAGCCTTTCAAACAGAGACAAGTAGCCAACCCATTACCCATTGTCCCAGTGACCCAAAAAGCCTGTGGGGCCCACTCACTTTCCCTGCAAACCCAGCTGAGCAGACATAACACCCAGGTTGCCATATTCAGCACTCCAGCTCATAATTCCAGGAAGAGAGGGCACGTTTTTACTAAGAATGGAAATTAAATTAATTGGGTTCAGATATCCCTATGAAAATATTCATTTCATATCTCCTGAAAGATGTAAGAGTTAGATACATTTCTGAGGCTTGTGAAACGTTTTGGCAAAGAAAAATTCACACAAAAGGGGGAAAATGTATAAAAATGCATCTGTTGGTAAAAATGGATTCAAAAATATGTTTGTTGTGAAAAAATTATGTATAAAATGCACAGATGTTTCTGTCTGGGGAGGAGAAAAAGTCTCATGAACCAATACGGAACTGGGAGAGGACAAGAACGCTAGTGGGATTTTGAGAAAGCAATGAAAACAAACCTGATGAATTTTTATATCACTAGCATTTACTGGAAACCCATAAAGATTTATTTTTAGGAAGTGAGAGTAAGAACCACAAACAGAATGTGACAGGAATCCTGGTGTGGAGGTACTGCTAAACCTTGTGTCTGCAAGGAATTGTGGCCTAGTTTAATTATGTTTGAATTTAGTTAGAATTGAGTCAGTCACTCAAAGTATATAATTATCCCTGCATTTAAACCTAACAAGGCTTTGATATCAGATTTAGCAAAGAGACTATGGTCCCTCTTAAAACTGCAAACCCCAGGATTCCATAGGATGTTGAAAGTGGAATCATAGCGCTATAAAACTCTAGTGTGGAAATGGCTTATGATAGTTCTTCCACTTATATTTGAAAAAGTATGTGTCACTCACAGTGTCAACTTGCCTTGAAGCTGTGAAGTGCCACCGAATGGAGGAGCATGCTGAGGGTCACGAGGAGGAGATTGGCTTCTGAGTTCTCACTCTGTTCAGTGCTGGATGGGGTTGGATGTGGGGAGCAGGAGAGGAATGCAATTGACCATTCTGTTTATACTTCCAATTGCAACAATTGCAGTAATTTCTGTCAATGGTTAAATTGCAGTCCACTTTTAATATTGCTCAACACAAGCTTTTAGAAATCATGACTCAGGAGAGACTCCTGAACATGATCTCTTCCGAGATACATTCAAGCCTGGCTAGATTGCATTTGCCTACATTTATCTCTTTTAGATGAATGTGCTATCTTGATTTGAAGACTTCATGGGATGGTATATCTTCCCACTTCTCAACTGCTTTGAATGGTTAATCGATCCCTCTTGAAGAATAAGTGGTTCCTTGCTCCCTCTGCCCCCTCCCATCCAACTGATATTTTCCTGCAGTTTTACCTTCTAGGCTTTTGAGCTGTCTATATGCTTCACTTTCACAGATTTATGAAGTTGAAAATGTTAATGAGAATTATGGTGTTCATATGTCTCTTCACTGTGCTGTGAGTAGTTTTTCAGCATTTTCTCGGTAGTGCTTTTATAACTGTCTGCAGTAGCCTCTTCATACATAGGCAAAACCACCATTTTGTACACTACTACTCTTTCCCTGAGCTTGGAAAGGTTAACTTTTGTACTACGACTACCAGAATGCCCCAGTCAACATGACCAGTGTTTTAGGGGCCAAAACAATTAGGAGGCATATACAATGCATATTTCCTTTTATGTGGATCTTAAGATGACTCTATGGTCTTTATTACACAAGGCAGGTAAATTGCGCTTACAGCAGGATAACAGTGTCTTTGGTTGGGACTTATCACTTATGGATAAGGATTACAGATAAGTATATAGATTATGGATTAATCCAGATTAATCTGTTAATGACCTCCTTTGTAAAAGAAATACTTTCCAAATGGTCTCCCACTGGGAGAACAACAGAAGAGGAACAAGCTAAGTGATAAATCCCAGCCAAAGACACTGTTATCCTGTTGTAAGTCCAAATTATCCTGTTGTAAGTACCTGATAATTGTCCTCTTTGATGGGAAGCTAGCCCTTCCCTAGCTGCTTTTATAAGACAGATGTGTTAACAATCCAGCATGTGTTGGTGGTTTTCACCTCTCCAAAGATTCTGTTTACATCCTTAGGCTGCCCAAACTGAAATGCATCCAGTAACATGGGATAAGTAAGAGCCAAAGTTATATCTGCTGGACTTTTATCAACTACGGTATCCAAGCCAGAGTAGATCTGAACAGTTTTGTCTGCAAAGCCTCATGCAAATTCTTCACAGCAGACAATTGAGTGGTCTGCGTTCCTTCGGCTTGAGCATAATGATCCTTGGCCATTAGAGGCAGCCTTGCTGAATGGATGTCTGTGTGCACATACGATGGTGCAAGTGAATATGCAATTTCTACACCACTTCCATGGCCACAGTGTAAGCCTTCCCCGGGTTCTGGCGTTGACAAAAGCAAGCACCAAAGCTCAGTGTCAAGGAGAGCCAGTTCTGAAGATCCAAGGCTCATTTTTGTGCTTTATATCTTGCCTTTTCCTAGATATGGTCTGGTCTCACTATTGTCCAAATGAGAAATCATGTCTCAGGAGGCTTGGGATGACTTTCCATTTAAATAATGTTGTTATTGTTAACTCATTATTAATTTCATTTGTATCCTGCCCTTTCCCCAAAACTGGGACACAAGTAGCTCACAAATTAACGTGAATCCAATTACCACATCAGGTAAGATACACAGAAGGTCAGCGTTACGAAAGAAAAAAATTGTTAAACATATTAAAACATTTTAAATATACACTTAAAAAGGAGAAAAAAAGCAGTTAACAAATGGTGCAATAAAAATAATACAGCTCCCTCTGAAAAGCCTTTTCCTTAAAAACATTCATGTCTAAAAGCCTGTTGGAATTAGTTAAAAAAAAGTCCTTCCTGCTGAGGGAAGGATGGAAAGGAAGGGGCCCCCAGAGTGGGGGAGCAGCCACTGAGAAAGCCCCATTTCATGTCCCCACCAGTTATACTGGTGATAGGGGTAGGACCGAAAGAATGTCTTCTCCTGAGAATCTCAGGGCCTGAGGACGTTCAAAAAGGGAGATACAGTCTATCAGATAGCCGGACCTAAGCAATATATGGCTTTTAGGTCATAACCAGTACCTTGAACAGTGTATTTCACCTCCAGACCTATCTGAGACTATGAAAGACAGGAAGTCACTTAAACTTTCCTTTAAGGAGACAATATCATGACTGAAGCACAATCAGTAAATTTTTAATGTCAAGTCATACTCCTTCCCAAGGCTTCTGGTGGTCAGTGGCGCAGGAATGGGGGGGTGAGGAGGGCGGTGCGCCCTGGGTGGCACTTTTTGGGGTGTCAACACCATTGCCCTGCCCATATGTGCTGTCGTCCCTCCCATACTCCCTCCGCCCCTGCCTGCCTCCACCCCTACCCTACTCACAGCAAGCTACACCACTGCTCGTGGTGTGTTTTGCCATTTTTGGATGAATTTGGGTAGGTGAAGTGGGTCATCAGGGACCATCCCAGAGGCTAGGAGGCAATTCAACCCATACACCACATTTTACTTATCCCTTCTTTGGGTGGGCTCCTCCATCTCAGTTAGAATTGGATGCTGGGTAGAGGGAGAATGAACATGTTTCTAGAAGGCTTCCTACTCAGTTCTGAGCCAGGCAGTGTCAGGGTTCTGAATCTCACTAGAAAACTGCACTCAGCTGCAGAATTAACTCCTCCAAAGCACGGATGGAAATGGAGAGGCAGTGGAGAGATGTGAAGTGAATTGGCTCACCTTTTCTCACACAGTTCTAATCATAGAGAGTGAGGCATTGATTACTTCTGAATAAGGCTCCAAAGAAATTAGTATTGATTGATTCCATTGATTCATAAAGTATTTATCTGTTATTTATTTGAATGTGAATCTGATGACACTTTAGTAGCAAATAATTTTAATAAACTTTTAATATGTTTAGATCAAAGGATTAGAAGTTTACTTCTGTCATACTCTTCTGCCCCTGTTGTGAACTGCAAGGTTTAGTTTGATTACACCACAAGGTGAAATGTAAGAATAATTTGCTAAGAGCTTGGGCAACCTTTCACAAAAATTTTGCATTTCTTCCTTAAGTGACTTGTGATTTGTCCCCAAAGGAAATGGAAAACCATCTTTTTATCTTAACATATGAAACTCAGGGTTTGGCTAAAACACACTGTGATGCAGCATGTACACTTGCTTACAAATTTTAAATAACAATATGAGTCTCTGAAATGAGTAAGTATAATAACGTTGCAAAAGAGAGAGCCAAGAAGCTGTTACTTAAAAGCATAGCCATAGCAGAGACTAGGCATGTAAAGAATATGTGCGAATACTCTTATCCTTAACAAGAAAGGTGCTTCATTGAAACACTCCATTGAGAAAATTGCCCACTGCCATGAGAAATTTCATATTCAGGGACTTTCCTCCCTCAAAATAATGTTTCCCAACAACAGCTGGAATCCTTTATGGTAGATATGAATGTGTAAACCTAGAGTGACACGCCTGTTACCTATTCAAGATCCCTACGAAGCCCTTAGTTTAGAGGCTACATAGGAACTGTGAAGGTCTGTTCCCCTGTTGATCAGGAAGCAGTTGACTAACATTCCCACCTCCGCTCATGCCAGTTATTTCAGGTGTGAGGGGAAATTGCAACATGGACCTGATTCTGCTGTCACAACAGGGATTATTCACAGGAAGAGAGGCAGTTGGAGTCAGCTGCTTCCTGAGGGACGGGAGAATAGGCCCTGTCGGTCATAGCAGCTGCCACCCAGTAAGTTGGGACTGGAGGGAGATGGGGGTGGGATTCACTGCATAGCACCGTAACTGCAGTGCATATGTAAATCCCATACAGGATTCCAGCCACCATATTTTTCACAAAATACACAGGGGTTTTTTAGTCACAGTTATTTCTTTTCTTTCTTTTTTTTTAAAGAAAGTCTCAACATGCAATAAATTGTTGAAAAATCCACAAAAACTCCCTCTTTGCCCAGAGGTAGAAAACTTTTGAAACTGTTTGTTCTTGCATGCATCCTCAATACCTCACCAAATTAACATTCCCAAAATTCTTTGGAAGAAGTTATGAAGATTACAGGGATGCAAAACTGGATTGAGTTTCTGCAACACTCATGAAACAGTTGGATTAGTTCTGTGGGGGCAGAGTCACAAAGTGAAGAGCCAGAAGAAAGAAAGTTTGTTCTGCTATGAAAATGAATAATATTTTGGAGCACTTATAATGTTATATAAAGGCAACATCTTATGTGCTTAAACATGCAAGTCTACGATTTCTCTTATCCCATCATCCTGGAGCTAAAACCATAATTAAGAAGAGAAATTCTGAAGTAGGGTATAAATATCTGCCAGTTTTATTTTCATTCAGTTTCTTAGAATCAATCTGCATTTTCGTCCTGTTCATATCAGGCTCCATAGTAGGTTATGAAATGTCTTTTTTCTTCCCACACAGAGATTCACGCCTATTTTAGTAGGTACGAGGAGTGATGATCGAGGGGAGGGTAGGATGTTGGCATTATTTCACCAGTAAGAATCCCCCCCCAATGAAATTCTCCTTCAGTCCGACATTTCTATTGTTTAAAACTTTACTTGTACATTAAGAAATACAAGGTAAGCGTCCAAAGAAAAGGGGTAGACAAAGCTATTAAAGGACTGCAAATACAGCAAAAAGTTCCAAATGTGAGTGATTTTCAGTGTCTCTCACTTTCTACAATGCTGGAAATTTGGAGAATGAAGGAAAAATTCACTTGGGGAGAAGACTTCTTATTTGGGAAGTCAGTGTTCTCATTGCCTCCCATAACTGCACTTCTGATATGTACTTTTCCTAATGTATTCATTTTATTTTTCTGAATAAAATTAATTTTTAATTTTCAACACTTCAGAAGACTATTTGTTCTGATTTTTCAGATTATTAGTATGTTTAGTTGTGCACATTTATTAGCATAGGAAAAAAAGGGGGAAACTGATACAGTTTCTTCTCAGTGAATGGAAACTGACTTGCCCACTTTCACTAATATTCTCCAAAAGAATACAGATTGATTGGTTGATTCATTCATTCATTCATTGAATGAATGAATGAAAAAAAACCTCACTTTATGTGAATTTCATTTCCATCCCTCCACTGAAGTGTCCTCAGAGGAAGATTTGGAGTGGCTGACCAAAAAATGATGTAGCATGTAAACAATGAGTAGTATTCGTATTTCAGTTATGGATCCATAACCTGTAACTGTTTTCTATTCAGTAAATCTGTGTAGTCTTACTGTTGATCTACAGAAATGCCACCCCAGGCCACCATAAGAGCCAGCTGCCCGATTTAGCAAAAGAGGGTGCACCAATCCAAACGAGGATGCCTGTTGGATGCCCTTCTCACAGGCTCATTCGCTGGGGTTGGGGATGGGTGAGTGGAAACTCCATCCTCCTTGTGCCTGGATCAAAAGCTGAATAGATCTCCTTTGCCCATTCTGTGGCTGGTGCTTAATGTGGGCTGGTAGGTCAGGTTATGAATTACAGATGTAACTGAGTAGCCAACATAGGATTCAAGTAAATGTCTTTTGACTTTGTTCCTTTCCAGAGGATGCCATCGTTCCACATTGAGGACAGGAGAACGGGGACAGGAGAACGGGACCCAGATGATGGTTCTACATGAGGTCATCCGGGTCCCTTCATTCTCCCATCCTCAGGTGGTGCAGTTGCAGAGAAATCATTGACAGGTTTTACCTGTCAGTGATCAGCAATCACGCCACTGTCTCACCACTCACCCACACATACCTTAGGTGCGGAAGTCCTGGAAGCACAATGGCTGTGGTTCCTGCCATAGCACAGCCTAGGACAGTGCCCAGCTGTGCTGTGGAAGGAAGAGGCAACGCAATCGCACTTCCTCCATTCCTACAGGCAGCCGGTGCAAAGGGGAGTGCTCCTGTCACGTTCCCCTCCCAGGAAAGGCTCTACCATGATCCCTGTAGGACACCGTGTGGGTCCAGTAAGCTGCAGAAAGGGCCTTAGAGGGACTGTTGGTTGATCATGTATTAAATGACCTACTAGTTTGTTTAGCTAGTGGGCAATTTCTGTATTGTTCTGGGCAATTGGAATTCCAGCTAAAGAAATTTTGTTCAGTCTACATTTTTGCATGTTTTATTCCAATTTGGAATAAGTTACTTCTTCTGGCTAGGGAATTCTGGGAGCTGTAATACTTCCAAGTTCTGTCCTGTAGGAACTATATAGGCAGGGATTCTTGCTACTGGATGATGAGTAGGGCCTTGTTACTACTTTTCAAGAGACACGGCAGGGAAGGCCTCTTCCAGATCCAGCTGGAGGGAGTTAGGATAATGAGTGGTACTAAATAAAATGATGGAAAGGAGTCAGGAACAGAGATAATCTCTGTATCTGGGAAATGGTCATGTATTTTAATTGCTGCTTGATGACTGATTAGCAAATCCTTGTGCAGACAAGGATATTTAGACTTTAATTGAGTGAATGTGAGATGACCTTTAGAGAAGAACTTCTAGATGATCATCTAAATTCAAATATAAGTTCAGTTAATATGAACTATTTCCTTTTTTTTTTAAAATAGCATTTTATTTAACTTTTCACACTGGCAGAAGCGTACATGGATACTTGTTCAAATTTTAAAGATACATTTACCTTCAGTATAAGTTCAGTGACAGCTCTACCATGTCTACTGTTGAATCTGAAACATATGAAATGAATTTTGTTTCTTGATGCTTGCCATCAGTTTACATTGATGTATATAATGTTCTTTGGTGCCTCTTCATATTTATCCCTGTTTATCCTTAACCTTTTCTATTCATAACAGGGCACTAACTTTGTTTTGTCTTTACCAGGAGTTGTACACAGGTTCCTTACATTCATATATAAAAACAAAACAAATCAAATACAGGAAAGCCTGGAATGAGCTAAATGAGAAAGGGAGTATGGACTGAGAAAGGAAATAGAAGTCTGTCTGTGAAAAGTAGATATTCCCACTCTTGTGTTCATAGGGATGTATCTGCTACAATAGAGCTAACAGTCACAAATCCAAGGCCATAGTCTGCTCAGTATAACAGATAACCTGCCCTTTCCCTATCAGTATCGCCACCCTATTGTTGCCATTCCTTCTGTTTTCTTTTTCAGTTTCCCATCTTTCTGCGTATTATGGAAGTACAGTCCTCTCTCCACATTCCCAGGTTTGACCTTTGTGAATTTGATTATTCAGGAGGTACATGCTGTCCTCCTCTCTCCATTTTCCTCTTCCCATCCCTTGCATTCCTCACCCCAGGCTTGCCAGGCTTGTATTTAAAATGGACATCTTTTCCTTTTGGGTGAGCAACTGCTGAAGGTATGGCCTCCTTGCAATGTGGTTGCTGTAAATTGGCTGCTGCTCCTTGCTCAAGATGACTGCTGGAAGTAATTAGAACTCCAGAACTCCCCTCTTCTCTGTCTTAGGAGAAAGTATGGGTAAATCTTTTAGGTTGTCTCGCCCCCCCCCCCACTGTAGCCAGAGGCAAGAAATGGGAGAGGGGAACCTCTGGAGGAGAATGAGAGGCAAATTGTGGGGGTGGGAAGTTATTTACAGTTTTTCCACTTTTGCGAGGGTTCTGTGCTCTGAACCCTCATAAATTTGGAGGGGCTACTTACAGTTGGCCCTCCACATTCATTGGGGTTAAGGGCTCAGGAGTCCTGCAAAAGTGAAAAAAAAATGCAAATATCAAAATATTTGTGTGTGTGTGTCTGTGGGACTGGGTCTGACGCACAGTGGAGGGAATGGGTACCCAGGGTCCAAACCAAGTCATAGAAAGGAGAGAAAAGAGGAGTGTGCCAACATGGTGACTTTATATTTCTTCTTTCTCATCCATCTCCTTCCCTGGATGTGTGTGGGGGGATCAGGAGAGGATTCATGGTGCTGAGAAACTGGGGTGCAAGTTGCCCTTAGCTGGCCAGGCAGTGGCTGGTGAAAGATGAGGAGGATCAGAGCCGGGTTTTTAAAGGGCTGCATGGCCTGATCAGAGTCACCAGGAGGA
This sequence comes from Iguana delicatissima, assembly GCA_948472985.1. Lineage (NCBI taxonomy): Eukaryota > Metazoa > Chordata > Lepidosauria > Squamata > Iguanidae > Iguana > Iguana delicatissima. The sequence goes on from CAOKZL010004061.1 coordinate 13,568, forward strand.
GTGTTCCCCCAGAAAAGGGGCACTTGAGGTAGGAGGCTGGAGTTGGAGAAACTTGCAGATAAAGAAGTCTGTGATTGTTACACCCGCGAATGTGGAGGGCCAACTGTAGTTCCTTGTTTTTGCTCCTCTTCAGCAAATGAAGAAAACAACTTTTTTTTTAATTTTAAGACCATAGAAGACAAAAACAAAAAAAGAGAGAGAGAGAAAGAAAAAGAAAAATGAAAAGAAGAATATGTAAGACATATTTGCATTCCATTAACAGAATCTTTCTTGATGTAACTTACAACCTCATTGTTATATTAAGGCTTTTGTGGTATATTTTTTTTCTAAAATCAGGCAGTGCCTTTATTGTCATATTTCATACCACCTATTGAAATACTCACAGCAGCATGTAGGCCTTCCTGAGCAGTTTCCCATCTTGAAACAACCAGTCCAGCAACTCAAATAGGTGTTGTTAACGCTTATCAGCTTATGGAGCATGACAGATTTGGTCAGCATGAAATTCAGATCTTTGCTTTTCTGATTCCTGGAATCAGTGAAGCTTTTAGAGCAGACATGCGAAACTTCAGTTCTGGGATATTTCTCCATAAGGTCCACCAGGTTTATTCCTGAGCCCCTCTTCTTGCCTTCTTCTCTCCTCTTCCTCTATTCATTTATATCCTGCTTTTTTCCCAATGCTGGGACACAAAGTAGCTTAAAAAAGTTAAAACAAATACAAAAATATTAGTGAAAGCTTGTAAGTATAAAAGAGATGCAATAAAGATCAACAAGAGAGAAAAGCATTAAAATCCCATTGCAATCAATTCCTATATACCAGTCAGAACAAAAAAGGAAGGTGTCATCCTAGCCTCCCTAGAGAGGAAGTGCTGGTGGGCAGAGGAAATGCTCCCACGTCAGCTGGTCTACCTGGAAGACATGAGTAGCTCAGAAGGGTGAATGCACATCTCACTATGTACAGTCAGCCCTCCACATTTGTGAATTTAACTTTCACCGATTTATTTGCAAGTTTCTCTACTCCTGCCCCCCTCTGCCTCTTTTCTAGGGGAATCTTCCCTCTCATCAGTAGCTCTGATAAGGCTGTGCACCCCTTTAAAAACTTGCCTCTGAAATAAGTCTGTTCAGAACTTTGAAAGAGAATGGAAAGGGTTAATGGATTGGTTAAAAAATAAATACATGTGATGATTAGGTAAAAATATACTTGTATAAAAATGGAGGATTCATTATGGAAAAAATAGTAACAACTGAACTGGGGAAGAATAATATAGGGAAGTGTGTGTGGCAGGGGGGGACGTACCAACATGGCGATGTATGTCTCTTTTTTATGTGTTGTGAAAAATTAATAAAAATTTAAAAACAACAACAACAACTTACCTCTGGTCCTCCTCTTCCTCATTTACCCGCAGCTGCCTGGACAGCTAAGGATAGATTGCAGCCTAGTTTCTCAGCACCGCAAACCCTCTCCTGATACCCCCCATACCCAAGAAAGGAGATGGCTAAGAGAGAGGAAATATAGGGCCATCATGCTGACTCCCCTTCCCTCTGCTTTCCCTGACCTGGAAGCCTGTTCCCCCCACCATGCCTCAGCCCCCTTTGTACAGACACACACAAACACACATATTTTGATATTTGTGGCTTTCTCACTTTTGTGGTGGTCTTGCTACCCTAAGCCTAGTGAATGTGGAGGGCCAACTGTATTTCAAAAGGTGAGATGATGTACATGCCAGTTGTTGCTCCACCCACTTTGGCTAATGGTTCCACTCATTCCTGGCTTGTGTCCTCGGCCATCTTGGCTCGTGGCCACTTGGCCCTGGGGTTAAAAATGACTTTTCATCTCTTTTTAAAAGATTAATAGGTTGTAGCTGGGGAGCTCAGCTATTGTTTACCCTTGGCTGAAGAATGGTACACTTTATCTGGGGTGGTCATCTTCTTCCATCAAGTGGACAGATTTGGAAGGGATATGGGAGGGAGCAGGGCCCTATTAAAGTTTTTGTATGCCCTAGACATTCTGGTATTAGACTCCTTGCCTTGCCTCAATGCACCACTAGGGACAGAATTTTTTGTTAATCCTATTTTTGTAGGCCCTAAATTTTAGTTGGCCCTAGGCACTTAGGCCTAAGGTACCTGATGGATAAGACAGCCCTGGGCAGGAGGGGAAGCCTACTGAGCCAGACAAACTAGCTTAATCAACTCAAGTGATCAGTGGGGTGACAGTCATTACCCCAAGCAGATTGCCCTCACATTAATAATGCACTCCTGGGGAAAAGGACAAATGGAAAGCTGAGCTGACATTAAAACAGTCAAACCAGTACTAAATTCAGTCTCCTCCCAATGAGGACTTACTCAGGACTATTCTTGCCCTGACCCAATTTTGCACCTACATTGTGTTTCCAGGTTGGAAAAGGTTTTGATCTAGCATATTTTAATTCCTTCCTTGCCACCACCCTTTCTCTGTTCCTGTTAGGCTCTTCTGTCAGGAAATAACAACCAGCAGAGCTTTTCTCTGACAGAACATTCTGGCCATTTCCACACAAGGTCAATACACCATAATCGCCTTGAATTCTCACCCTTCCGTCTGCACATTGTACCGGTTTAGCTTTATAGTTTTCCTCATGGTTCTGCATGTTTTCAGCTCCTAACACAGTTCAGTGCAATGGGAAACCTCTGTATTGTAAAACTGGGAAAACTCCAATGCAGATTTCCCAAACTGTTTCTACTTCATTTTTGTCAATGTACAGAATTATAACATCGATTCACAGAGCAGAAGTGGCTGACAGTTTAATTTGACAGCTAATTGATTAGAGGAAGATCCTCAAGCAGTGTTGTTTCTTTTTTGTTTCTCTTTCAGGCTGCCTCGCTTGCTGAGGAATAGCCTTCACGCTGCAGCCTTAACTTTCACTTTGCGAAGTAGTGAACTTGACAGTTTAATTTGACAGCTAATTGATTAGAGAAAGATCCTCAAGCAACTTTGTTTCTTTTTTGTTTCTCTTTCAGTCTGCCTCATTTGCAAAGAATAGCCTTTTCTCTACAGCCTTAAACTTCACTTTGCAAAATTGCGAACTTATTTTGACAGTTTAATTTGACAGCTAATTGACAACTAATTTGACAGCTTACTTTGAAAGACCAGTTTGAAATGGTTTTGTATGGCTTTGCTCTTCGGATATTACCCATGGATCTTTTGGATACTGATACTGATTTCTTCCCTTTTTGGACTATAGATGCTGTTTAGCCTGGATTTTGGGGATGTTTGCTTTTTGACCCAGCCATTTAAAATGTGTTTCTTTTTCTTTAAGAAACAGACCAATCAGCGATGGCAGGGCAGGTTGAAGGAGGGGAATTGGACTGACCAGGTTCTTGCTGTGTGGATGCAGCAACCACTTTTCTCTGAGGTAGTGCAATGTATATGAGGGGTGTTCAGACAGCATAGTTTCTGATTTGGAGTACAAAAACATCGCTCTTGACACGCCGTGAACCTCTCCTCCGCTCTCGTGCAGAAATGGCCTCTCTTAAGAGAACTCTGTTGATACATCATTGAGATCAGCCAGCAGAGGGCAGGGGTCTGCCTGTAGAAGAGCGTTTCTTCCAGAAGGGATATGTGCCTAATCCTAACCTCATACAGTCAAAACTTATTTGATCTAGGATTGCTCTGTTAGCTGCAAGGAAGAGATATAGCTATAATGCAACGTCCTTCAGTGATATGATTAAATACTCTTGGTATTCAACAGCAATGTTTCTTTGAAGGAGATAAGATACTTCCAGTCTAAATGTCTGACCAACAAAGTTGGCTATGGATACCTGATATGGAGATAAGTAGCAGCATAAAACCTGCTATCTGTTAAGTCCCTCCAACCCATTAACTAAGCTGCTGTGATGTTGTGGAATGTTCATGAGCGTTCTAACTCTGAGGGTGAAACTGTAAACAGAATGCTGGAAAATGTTATCACCAAGTCTGGTGAAGTGTATTGATTCTTGGGATTTCACTCAGTTAGTAATCTGGGTCCAGTCTTTCTCCGTCTCTCAACCAGAATGGTGATATGAATCTTCACTAAACTACATGCAAAAATGAATGATTTGGGCAAATAATGTTTTTCAATTCTTCACACTTTGGAATTTAGTTGGGAAAAAATGCTATTTTTGTATAGAAATGTATCTTCTGCACAAAATACTCTGTTCTTGAGCAAAAATGTTGGGTTCGTGCAAAAAGAAAAAGAAGTTTTGTGCAAAAAAAGTTTTGAAACACAAATGGATTTTGTGTTTTGTAAAAAAAATCTCAGAATGTGAACAATTATTTGACAGTTGGCTATTTTCTTATCTTGCTGTGTCAGGAAACCCTTTCTTTTTGTGGAAAAGAAAATTTGTGAGTATTCTTTACCTCTCTGAGAGTTGCTGTGAGGCTAAAACAGAGAGGAAGGGAATCATGTATGCTGCCTTGAGCTCATTGGAGGAAAGATGGGCTACAAATGTAACAAACAGATAGGCACACAGTTTCAGAGATGGCAGTAAAGGCCAGTTTGCTGTAAGAAGGAGGGGAGTGGCATGGTAATGTCAACTGCTTAGTAATGTACAGGTTAATTACCAAGCATCATAGACTGCACCTGCTGTCCTAATACTCTAAACCTGAATTCCTGTAAAATGGTGTCATCATAAAGCCTTTTCCTTGTGCCTTCATTACTTGTGGAATGGGCACTGAATATCTAAGGCCATTTCTGCACTGGACTTTTATAGTGCTATTATTCCACTTTCAACATCCTATGGAATCCTGGCGTTTGCGGGTTAGGGAAGGGCCTCAAGGCCCCTCCCTAAACCACAAACCCCAGGATTCCATAAGATGTTGAAAGTGGAATAATAGCACTATAACAGTCTAGTGCAGAAATGGCCTAAGCTGATTGATACCACTATGGGATGTCTCAGGATTGTTCCTTGCTTGTAAGAGATCTTTCAAGAGACAGTGTGATATAGTGGTTTGCATGTTGGATGATGACTCTGGAGATCAGAGTTCAGTTCCCCACTCACCCATAGAAACCTACTGGGTGACCTTGGATGCATCACGCCCTTTCAGCCCTAGAGAGCCCCATAATAGGGTCGCCTTAGGGTCGCCATAAAGTCAGAAGTGGCTTGAAGGCACGCAACAACCTCCCGCAAGAGATTTCTCACAGTGAATGAAAATGTTTTTAAGATGGAAAAACTCCTGCAAGCAATTTCTTGTAAGATATTGTGGTATTCTCAGACCTCTGTTTAATAGTGTACAAGGCTATTGTTAAGCTCTTATCTCTGACATTCACTGGGATTACTAGATAAATTTTTTGTTGCTGTAACTTTGCCCTCTTCTTGTGAACAGGGAATGACTTTACTCCACTGATCAAGATGATAGTGGAGTAGTTCTCATGACTGGGACATGAGGAGGAGAAGGGAGAAGAAGAAAGGACCAGGAGGCAGCAAATAAGTCCTAAATGCTCTGGATTTCCCACTCCCTACATTTCCTCTCATACATTCTATTGACGTGTTTGTTATTCTTGCGCTTATTTATAAACTAGTTCATGAGACCAATGTGACCTGGCATGGTTATATAGCAGTGTGTGAGTGGGGCCAGTCCAAGAGATTTTGCTGCCTGAGGCCAAGAGCCAGTGGCATTCCAGAAGCTTAACTGGCAGTTGATGCAACACCGTCCTCCACAATACCCAGGGAAACCCTTTAGAGAGTTCAGGACAGGCCATGTAACATATGTTGTTTGGCATTCCAACAAAGCAGACCACCTGGGCAGCTTGAGAGAAACTGCTATTACTGCCTCCCAGCATCTGCTGCCTTAGGCAGTTGCCCACTGTGTGTAATTCTAGAGCCAGCCCATGATGCAACCATCATCCTGTAGGTTCTTGCATGGAATTTTCTTCTTTTTCCTGGATTACTGATTTTCTTAGTGAAGCGCTATGAATGTATAGAACAGCTCCAGATTTCATCACTAACAGAATCAGGGCACTTGGAACTTCACATTACTTGTGATGAGAAATGCTTTCACAGCAATGGGCACTGCTTTTGATTTTCATATCATTATTATGCAAAAATGGACTCCTGAGAAGAATATTAATAATCCTGCAGATAAGACTGTTAAGCTCTCTCTAGAACTTGTCATATTCAAGACTACAAAGAAACTGAGAAGATGGCTAGACCTCTTCCAGTCTAAAATAAATGAAAGGCACCTCCTCTTCACACTTCAGTTGGAACAGAAGGGACATTTGGCTAGCCCTCTGATCTCTAAGTTCCAGCTCATCTACTTTTGCTTCATAAAATTATAACTTATATTCCCTCCTACTATGTCTGGAGCTGTTGTGAAGGACTGAGACCTGTCCTCTGTAGCGCCCTCTTCATTAAGAGTAAACTTTCAGGAAGGGATGATCCTCTGTGCCACCAGACCCTCTGAAGATGCCAGCCACAGATGCAGGCAAAACGTTAGGAGAAAATACTAACAGAACATGGCCTCAAAGCCCGGAAAACCCACAACAACCTATGAAGTAATGAATGTTTCCTGCCAGGGCACAACATTTTGCTGCCTGTAGTGAGAGACAAAGTGGCTCCATCTGGGTGGGGAAACTAACTGGTTTGGCCCTGAATCTTCAACACTGGCTGCTGGGCAGAGGCCTCCACTGCATCTGATAGCATCCTTTTGCAAGAAAAAGGCTTCAGTTCTGCAGCAAGAAACAAGTCACTAGTATAGGGGAGCATAGCAAAATAGTTGCCAGGTTGGTTGGATATTTGACAGGGGCATAGTAACACAATTTTCATGGGACGTGGGGAGGGTGGTAAAGACAAAAATGGGAGAGCAAAAGGTTTTGAGTATAAAAGAGGTTTCCATGGGAGAAGCTTTTTGCAGGCAAAGACAACCTCCCAATCAATATATTTTACTTAGTATTTGTGAAGCTTCTGAAAAAAAGCAGATAAGTTTGAAATACAATATTTTCCACATGCAAAATAGCTGCAAACTAAATAACAGTGACTAGGAAGAAAATGCAAATTTTACAACTCATCCTTTTATAATGATTTGAATTGCTAATAGTCCAATGAGTTGTGATTTCTCTGCAAACGTGCAGAATAACTGTGCACTTGAAATTCCTCCAAATACATTACTTTCAAAAGCCAAGATTGCTATTTGCTTTTCTCTGAAGAAGTGCTGAACACCAGTATGATATCAGCACATGCTCCAAAATCTGAACGCTCAACTGGAAGCCTGGAGTTTGGAGACTGAGGAAAAAATTCATTTGCAGGGAGCAGAATTCTTTTTTTAGGGGGAGGGAGCATCCCCACTTATTCATTTCCCTTGTTGCTAAACTGTTGCTATTTGCTTTTCTCCTTTGTATTTATTTCTCTGCATTGGGGGAGGATAAATTTATGAAAGGAGGGGTTGCCATTATTTTTCACTTTTGGGGAATTTGTTGTGTAAACTTTGTGGAGGTTTTTGGTGTGTGCACGTGTGCAAAATGCACTATTGGTGCTGCTGACAAGAAAAAGCACTAGCCTAATGTGACAGGACAAAAACGTGGTGAAGTATTTGTAGTGATTGCTAAGGACTCCCATGTCAGTGGGGCAGTGAATCACTTCTAGGTTTTATTCCAGACTTTCAAGGAACTATTCAAGATACTTGAATCTATTTAGAGGGAAAGGATTCAGCACCTTGGAACAGTGGTGGAGCTTGGAGTGTGTGGAGGGGGGTGGGGCCATGGCACAGGGGGCATGGCCACTATGCATAGGGGCAGCACCATGGTGCATGGGGATGTGGCCAGGGCTCACAGAGGTGTGGCAATGGGCCAGGACACCCCAAAACATTGCCACCCAGGGCGATCCACCTCCATCGCCCCCCTCTTCCCTACATGACTGCCTTGGAAAACTTTTTCAATGTTCAGACTAAAACCTAGAGTGGTTTCATCACCCCGCTGATATGGGAGCCACAAGTTACCACTGTGAGTTGGCAGTTTTTGCAGCAGAGTGTCTCAATTAGGCCAAACACCTTTTTCTCTCTGAGGCTGAGAAAATTTGTAAATACTCTTTACATCTCTGCTATGTTTTTTTTTTAAATATAGCTTCAAAATATATGTTGCTACTTTTAGCCAGATTGTATTTCCTCCTTTTTCCAGGTTGTATTGACCTCCTCTTGTTAGAGGAAGGGTTGCTTTGCATGGGATCCTGACTCCATGATAGCTACCAACTCACATGCATCAGAGCCTGCTTTAGTGGCTTCTGTTAATCATGTCTAGGGATTTCAGCTCTATCCTATCCTTAGAAAAGATTTCATAGAACAATGCATGTACTTTTTAATTCAACCTTATTACAGGCATCTAGAGCTCCTGATTTTAGCCATGAGGTCAGAGCCAGATGTTCACTGTGAGCACAAATACCAAATATTTCCGTACAGGTTAGTTTAGGATGTACAGTGCAAGTCATATGGCACACACACACACATCTCTCTCTCTCGTCCAACAGAGAGGAAAAGCAGGAAGGGCTGCTGCTACTGTTCTGTCCTGCCCCCAGGAAGGTACACCCACAGATGGTCACCATAACTCTTCCTAATAGTACAGCAAGACATCTCTGCCACTTTAAGTGGTACTTCCAGTTTTGTTCTTCCCTTCCTATTGTCTCTTCATATCTGTCTTTGAGTCAGAGTCCTGCCTCAGCATCTTTCCAGCGATAATAATTCATGTGGGAAATATATCTGCCATTCATCTACTTGATTTTAGCTTCTTGATTTACCCTCTTCTCCATCAGAATTCAGCAGAGTGCTCTTAACAATGAGGGCCATTCATCTTTCCTGTTGTTATATTAATCTTAACTGTATGGCCTTTCCCATCATTAATGACTCATAGTTTAGAGGCTTCAGCATCCCATAAATAAAGCATTTTAAAATTGTTGTGATTTATTGAAGGAAAAAATGCAGAGAGAACAATTACATGGTGATAGTGGAATGTTATTGCAGCAAACAGCTTGAGATGCATCAGAGGATATGAATCTGTTCTGGCATGAAAGGTGAACCAAGTGTGGGTTTACCAGCTGCCTTTGCTGTGGTACAGCTCCTCTTGGCCTAGGATGGCATACTTCGAACTATTAACTCATGGTGGCTAATAAGTGCAAAGTATACCAGAAGGTTCATGAAATGGTTGTGAGGAATCTACCATTTCTCATCCAAGCCTATCTCATAGGGTTGTTGCAAAAATAAAGGCCAAGATTTTGCACAGGAGATACAATTACAATGATGTAGCTATGATCCATCCCCCAATCCAACCCCCTAAAACTCTCCTTAAAACCCTTCTTCAGTTCCATCAACTGAAGGAGTTCTGTGATGTTGGGGAAGGCGGTGCTAAAGGATGTTGCATCCAGACCCTTCCTACCACTAAGCCTTGGTATGACAACCAGCAGCAGGGACCTCTGTGAGCTCCTGTCATAACTGCCTCTGGCACAGTGGTTCACTGACCAGAGGCGCTGGGTGTGTACCCTGCTTGCCAATGCCACAGAACATGTTTTATCAAACCCTGGCTTTTAAGGTGGGCTTTAGGGGTATTTGCAATCATGGCAATAGAACCATGATTGAAAATATGTACACTACAATTTACAAGATCATAAGTCTAGCTTACGACATTGTAAATATTCAACAGAATAGTAGCCAGTGTGTTGATCTCAGAGTCAATGCAGCTTTTGATATATCAAAAAGGCCACACGCTTAAGTGCACCAAAAATAGTGAGTAGAAATGATGCTCCCTTATAATCTTAGGAATGTCAGTATCTACTTCACTATTTAATAACAGCTGCCTCAAGCAGCAAATTTGAGGTGTTATGAAAGAACAGCAATGTGTTAACAATTAGTTTATTATTACCATATTTTTACTGATGGGGTGAGGAGAGAAGCTTGTAGAATTTTCTCCATCAGTTGCCACAATAATGTGACTGTCTTTTGTCATGATTTGGAATGGCTTGCCAGGATATGAAAACCATTTAGGTCTTCATATTGTAGCATATCTTTCCATCCAATGTTCCCAAAGAGATCCTGGAATGATCAAGAGAAGCAGTTTTTCCATTATCAACCATATGATAAGATGTGCAGCATCCAGCTAGCAAAATGAGGATCAAAGGAGTAAGATGGAGGCCTGAAAAATCAAATTGTGAAAAGAAGACTTTTATTTGGTGGGATGGGGGCACATATACGTTGCTGAAAACAAAGAAATGCATCACCCCAAAAGAGGAGGATAGATTTGCTTTAAAAATGCATGTACTGATTTACAGGTATATATATAATATATATTTATAATATATATATATAAAATTTATATGTCTGGGTATAATTTATGAACATATATATTATTTATAGATGCAAATTTAGAAATAATTGCTATCATTTACATAGAAATTACATAGAAGTCTAAATAGCTTGTATTTAAAGAACACTCCCCTTGATCCTTACAACATCTCGATGCCTATCAAAGCATTGAATGGGAGCTTTGCTAGTGCTGGACCCTTGTGTGGCACTGGCAGAGTTCTTCTTCAACTCAGAATAGCTGTAGGAGGAACAATAGCAAAATCCGGGATGAATTTACTTCCCCTATGGCAATAAATCTATCAGCTGCTGTTGTGCCAGAGGAAGCTGAGAAGCTATCTAGAAGAGACAGGGATAGAGTCCTACACTGTGCTAGCAGAGCATAAAGCTCCAGCAGACATCACTCTGCTCTCTTTGCCTTCCCCATGCACTTACTATTCTTCACCTGGATCATCTTTTTCCACAGCCATTAGGGGGCATCAGAAGGTGGGGGGAGCACTGAGGCATCCTCTGTGTTTCTTTGGCCAGATACACGAGGCCATTTCTCATCCAAGTCTATCTCAAAGGGGTCCTCCAAGGAGGTGCATGAGAATGCCTGCTTAATTGTGCATCTGGTGGAAGGAACACAGCTTTGCATTTCCTGGACTTGCATGCCATCTTCCCCTCCCTGCCAAGTGGCTAGGGGAGCAACCCAGCTGAAGAACATTAAGTGAAAAGTCTTTATGTATAATGTAAAACACATTTCATAATGCTGTAGGGTTTGTTAGCTCATAGTGTCATAGAATCATAGAGTTGAAAGAGACAACATGTGTCATCCAGTCTAACCTCCTGCTATGCAGGAATACACCATCAAAGTGTTACCCTGTGACTTGGGGGTCCCGTGAGGGGCACCCAAATAACCAAAACCAACACAAGCAAGATGGGGAAATTAGCTGGAGCATTCTCTTAGCTAGCGAGAGGCAGGGTAACTTAGCGGAATCTTTTACCCTATGTTCAGGTCGGTGAGCAGTCAGTTTTAAACTAGCAATAATATTTATTAAACAGATAGCAATTATTAAGAAAACACAACCTCACAGCTAACTGAGAAATAGGAAATAAGAGTTGTGGGGGAATGGGTGATACATCACCTATCTCGCGGTCCTGGAGAAGTCCAGTGGAGGGAAGGAAACTCAGCACAGCGGCGAAGGGGAGCTTGCAGAACGAAGCGATGGCAAGGCTGGATGGTACTCCGGAGCGGTCCAAACGCAAGTCCGAAGAGCTCTTGGAACTGGGGGTTTTTATTAAGGGAGAAATGACCGTGGGCTAGTCTGGTCTTGGGCGAAAACAATGAGTTTTGGGCTGGAGACAATGTCTCCGAAAGGTCGGAATTTACATGATTGAGTTAAGGTCCGAATTGACAATAGTATGGCCAGTATGCAAATGCAGCTAGCTCGGCAGTTAAGCACTTAGTTCGTCAAGATGCCTGCCTCGGGGCAGAGGTCTCTTTGTTTTAACGCGCATTTGTAATGAAGGTGTTTGTTTCGGGAGGTCTCCTAAAGCAGATCTGGCAGTTTCTGGCTTGCTTAGGTGTAAACAGAAATGATTCAGCATTTAATAGCCATGCCTAGCTTTGCGCTTGTTTGGTGGCCTCACAAACACTTGGCTGGTGGCAGAGCAGGGCCGAATTCTGATATCAAAATGATATCTAAAGGTTACCAAAGGCCAGGCCAGTTCACGGTGGTAACAAAAGCATTCCCAACAAATGACCACCCAGCCTCTGTTTAAAAACCTCCAAAGAAGGAGACTCCACCACATTCTGAGACAGTGTATTTCACTGTCAAACTGCTCTTACAATCAGATCAAATGGGTTTTCGTAATTCTTTTGTTAGAAGTTCCTTGAATGATCATGCCTCAGGAGTTCCTGGGATGGGATATTTCTTTCTATCTGTCATGAAATTATTTTCATTTTTTTTTAAAAAAATATATCTTGCCCTTCAAACAATTTTCCAAGGACCAGATTACAAAATCTGATAAACTGTATTATACTAAAAACTCCATTAAAAAGAAACACTTCCAAAATTTAAAATGGCACATGGCAAATAGCATACCAATGTCATTATTGCTTGGGAAGACAAAAAGGTCTTTGTGTGGCAATGAAATGTCAACTAGGTAGGTTCCAGGAAAATCTACTTGAGAAGGATGCTCCAAAACTGTGATGCGAATATGGAGGAGGTCATTGTTTGCTATCTACCATGGCGAATAAGGGTCTCCAGTGAAGATTTCAGCAGATGGGGAGGGCCATATGGAATCCTTCAGGCAGCCCTGTTACAAGCTATGAAGGACTTTAAAAATATATACCACCATTTTAACTAATTAAGACAAGAGAGGGACCAGGAAATGATATGTAACTTTTCAGTATTTTTAAAAGCTTCAAGATGTTCCCCCCGCCTTTTTTTTAAAGTCTCTGTGTTATTAGAGAAGTTGGCTACAATCCTGCATGCTTCAGTGTAGCATAGTAGTATGCTACACTGAAGCATTTACTACAACCTAGACCTACTGGAGAACTGCTGAAGGCCTACACTCATGGCCGTTTGTGCCTATGGAAGAGTGGGGGGAATCACAGAAGCATCTGTCTATGTCTCTGTAGCCAGATGCAAATCAATTCCATCATCCACTGAGGTTTGCTAGGGTTCCTCAAAGGTCTCATTTACTGAGATAATCACTTTTCATCTGGCTATGAAGATATAGCTGACCATTTTGCAAACCCCCCCTCTCCTCCAGGCATCATGAATGGCTGTGGGTAGGCACTCCAGCAGTTTTCCAGTAGGTCTGAGCAGGTTACTGCAGAGGAGGAAGGAAAAACCAACCTGTGAAGCTACTTTATTTATAACTGCCTATGTCACTAACAGGATGCCATCTGTTTTCTCCCTGCTGGAGTAGAAAAGCAATATTCTTCCACAGTAAACTCCCATATTAGAATATCCCAAAGTGTTGTGGAGAAAGCAAATGCAATTTTTGTGTGTGGGGGGGGGTGTTTGCAGACTGATTTCCCTGCAGTGCTTCAGGATGCTTGAATACTAGAGGGGAAATGCATAAAATTCTCAGTAGCCCACATTCTTCTTGGCAGGGTTAGCAGACTGTCAGAAAACTCATTTTTCAACATGAGAGTAAATAATTATGAATATTCTTTCCATCCTTATGACTGTCTGTGAAGAACTGGAAATTTTATATAGATCATTATTACTGGTTTTACTTTTCAAGCGGTGTATGACAGAATTTTCAAAGTGACATCAGGCTAAAAATTCTGATAAGGTGTTCACAGGCTTACTTGTGTCTCTTACAAATTAGGAATAATGAATTTATCAGCAATGTGGTGTGAAATTCATTTGGTTTATCTTGTAATGCAAATTAGTCTAAAACAATTTTAATACAAATTAGTCTAATTTGGACTTCACTAACTAATAGCAATAGCAATAGCATTTATTTCTATACCGCCTATCAACTAGTGTTATCTAAGCGGTTTACAATGTATTTTAGCTAATTGCCCCCAACAAGCTGGGTACTCATTTTACCGACCTGCAAAAGGATGGAAGGCTGAGTCAACCTTGGAGCCTGGCAGGATCGAACTCACAACCTTGTGGTTGCAGTACTGGCATTTAACCACTGCGCCACCAGGGCTCCTTGCCAAGAAAACACTAATGCCGTTCAGTTTTCGTGTTCCTTTGAATTTTACAATCCAGTTCTCTAATTTTTAAAATTGTACAAATGTACAAAAATACATGTATCAGGGAAATCATGTACAAAACACATATATACTGTGGCCCTTTCTGGAGCATCCTCCCATCCCACGATGGGGATGGGAGAAGGACAGGACCGTGATGACACTTCTGCGTGATCTCATCACGGTCCCATCCTTCTCCTGTCCCCACGGATTAAATCATTGATAGGTTTTCACCATCAATAGTACATGATTGCACCACCATCCTGGACTTACTTGTCCTATGGAAGCCACAGAAGTGCAATGGGCGTGCTTCCTGCTGCCACAATGCAGTCTGGGAAAGTACTTGACTGTGCTGCAGAAGGAAGAGGGTGGCCATCATGCTCCCTTCCTCAGGGAACCAGTTGGTGCAAAGGAGAGCGCTTCTGTTGCATTCCCCTCCTAGCAAAGCTGCTGCTGGGATCTCCACTGGATAACTTCAGGAAAAGGTAGGGTGCAGAAAGGGCCAGGATACAACAATACAGATATTCAAGAAATTGTAAGCAGTACGTACACTCAAAAATGCAAATAAGTAAAACAGACAGGTTCATCTATCCCTAATATTTGTTGAATTTGAACTATGAAATCCCACTGAACAGAATTAATAATATCCAGCTTTTAGCACATAAAGCTTTTACACATGCACACAGCATGTTATAATGTGCACTTTCTCAGCACTGGTCTTGTAGGTTGGAGAGCAGAATGACAGCATGAACTAAATCAAGTCCAAACAAATATGGGCGGTGTGAATTGGTCCCCCTGTCCACAAAGCATCAAAGGACAGACTGGAGCCAATGTTTCCACGCTAAGCCCCTCTCAGTGACGTCTTTGCAGTCTCTCTCCAGACGTCTGAGGTAGAGCCAGAAATAGCAGCCAACAAGAGAGCAGATGCCTGGCCTTGAGATTTAACAGCCAGCTTCTTTCCTCACCCTGTCCCTTACCTCTCTCCAAGGAATTTGCAAACCTCCACTCGGCATGGTTCCAAGGATTTCCCCACTGATTAAATATCTCTGCACAGTGTTAATGGTCGAGCAGCTGGAGTCACAGAGATTATAATTGAAAGAGGTCCTGACTCTGCTTTAGACACACATGTTTCTCTGCCAGGAGGCTGAAGTGCAGATAAGATATCCCCAGAAATGCTAGGCTTACACATAGCATAGATGCAAAGTGGTTTAATAATTTCTAACTTTCAACTGATATGGACTTTTCTTTTTCAAGACTATGGAGCTCCTTATGCAGCATGAAACTCTTCTTTCTAATCTCATTGTAAGTTTAGAACTTGGAGAACTTGAAAAAGTAATTTTGTTGGACTAAACTTCCACCATTCCTGGGAGATTCTGTGAATTCAATATAAAAATAACGTACACAGACTTGGACCATTATGGTGATTTTGTTGCCTTTTCATGTTGTTACGTGAATGGGAATATTTGACAGAGGCCATTTTCACACTACATTATTAATAGTGCTATTGTTCCATTTTCAACATCCTGTGGAATCCTGGGATTTGCAGTTTAGGGATGAGCATGTAGAATTCTCAGCCAGGGAGTTCTTTGGGCTCAGTAAACTACAAACCCCAGAAGTCCACAGAATGTTGAAAGTGGAACAAAAGCACTATAACATGTAGTGCGGGAATGGCCAGAGAATCTTCAGAAATATCTGGTGTGTTCTGTTTAATCTTGGCAGGCTACACACAGATGTTAGTAGATAGTAGAAACATGAGACCATCATTTTCAGAGGCCAGGAGTTTACAAAATGGATGTGTTAACCTGTGAATTGGGAGTCTCGGGATGGGCACCCAAACAACAAACCAAACCGAGCAAAAATGGGGAAATTCGCTGAAGCACTCTCTTAGCTAACAAGAGGCAGGGCAACTTAGCGGGGATCTTTTACCCTATGTCTACAGCGTCAGGTCAGTGAGCAGTCAGGCAGTTCAAAATAGCAATTAAGATTTATTAGACAATTATTAAGAAAAACACAAATACACTCCTAACTAGAATAGGAAAATAGAGTTTTTGGGGGATGGGTGATATGTCACCAATCCTGCAGTCCTGGGGAAGCCAATGGAGGGTAGGAGGACTCGGCGTGGCAGCCAAGGGGAGCTTGCAGAACGAGGTGACAGCAAGGCAAGAGAGCAATCTGAATGCAAGTCCGTTGAGCGGTCCGAGGAGCTCTTGGAACTGGGGGGTTTTATCAGGGAAAGAACGACCGTAGACTAGTCTGGTCTTGGGCGAAAACAATAAGTTTTGGGTTGGAGACAATGCCTCCGAAAGGTCAGAATTTACATGATTGAGTTATGTTCCGAATTGACAGTGGTATGGCCGGTATGCAAATGCGGCTAGCTCGGCAGTTAAGCACTTAGCTTGCCAGGGTGTCCTCTCAGGGCAGAAGGTCTCTTTGTTTTATCGCGCGTTGGTAATGAGGGTGTTTGTTTCGGGAGGTCCCCTAAAGCAGATCTGACAATCTCTGGCTTGGTTTGGTGTGAGAAGCAAATAGTAGCTGTGCCTAGCTTCGCACTTGTTCGGTGGCCTCACAAACACTTGGCTGGTGGCAGAGCAGGGCCGAATCATGATATTAAAATGATATCTTTGGTTCACCAAAGGCCAGGCCTGTACACGGTGGTAACAAATGGGTGTCACTTTCTTGGCCTTGTTTGTTTCGTTGCCTGAAGAATCTGCAAGGTCACAAGTTGCAAACTGGATGCTGCATTAGATGGTCCACTGGGGTGACTCAGCAGTGAGAATTCGTGTGGCAGCATCCTTGTGGTATGTGTGAAAAATGCCATGCCTATTATTAAAATGAAAGAGGAGAAATGAAAGCTGGGGTCAAAATTTAAATGCTGCTCAATTAATTTATGATTCCTGAGGCAGAATAAAAGATGGTGATGCTGCTTTAGAGTCCCTCAACAAAACCTCTTTGATCATCACACAATCCCTATTCCTTTGCAATTTTTTGCTTTTGATCTTAACACTTACTGGACACACAGCACAGACTCAAGAACAAGACTGCAGAAACTCAGCAACATGCTTGAAATTGTACCAATTTGTAAATAAAGCAGGCCTTTTTGTTGGAAATGGGAAGTTCATTCCCAGATTAATAAACTGAATTTGCTAGTTTACATATCAGCTTTATGGATGCTGTAGCTATATTGGCAATCTGCTTGGTGCTGTTTATACATCAGGCAAACAGATACAATTTAAAAAGAAAAGAACTAGATAATGTTTTGGTGTTTTGTATTAAGGCATAATACAGTTGGCCCTCCATATTCACTAGGTTTAGGGGTACAGGGCCTTTGTAAAAGTGGAAAAATTGCAAATATCAAAAATTGCAAATATCAAAATTGCAAAATATGTCTGTGTGAAGGGAGCTAAGGCATGGTGGGGAGAGCAGGCACCCAGGGTTCAAACCAGGTCAGGGAAAGGAGAGGGAACAAGGTGAGGGTGGGATCAGCATGGTGACCCTATACCTCCTCTCTCTTGCCCATCTCCTTCTTTGGGTGTGTGGGGAGCATTGGGAGAGGAGTTGCAGTGCTGAGAAATCAGGCTGTGATGAGGCAGGAGCTGGTAGAGAAGAAGGAGGACCACAGGTGAGTTTTTAAATGGATGAATGGCTGATCAGAGCCATTGAGAGGGAAAGTTCCCCTGGAAAAGAAGTGCCTAAGGGGACAGGGGCAGGGGTTGAAGCAACTCACAAATAATCAAATCAGTAAAGGTCAAATCTGCAAATTTGGAGGGCGGACTGTAATTTAACTCTGCTAGCATCCCTTTTATAGTGTGGTATAGTGGTTTGAGCAGTGAGCTATGACTCTGGAGACCAGAGCAATAAAAATCCATTGGGTGACCTTGGGGAAGTCATACTCTCTCAGCCTCAGACGAAGGCAAAGGCAAACCCTCTCTGAATAAATCTTGCCAAGAAACCCCTGTGATAACTTTGCCTTTGGATCATTGTAAATTGGAAATGACTTGTAGGCACACAACAGCAGCAGCTTCCCTTTAAAGATGATGAGTGGTATAGTTTGAGGGTGGGAGTGGTAAAGTGAGGGCATTTCCTGTCCCAAACAAGAATTCTGCCCCTCCCGTGACATTTTCCTTCACTCTCCAAATTTCTAGCATTGTAGAAACTAAAACTTCACTTGAGAAATGCAGTTGGGGCATCCAAAGAAAAGGGCCAGGCAAAGTTAGCAAGGGACTGCAAACACAACAAATAGAAGAGTTCTAGGCGTGAACAGTATTCTATGTTTCACTCTCTGCAATGCTAGAAATTTGGGGACTAAAGAAGAATGTCATGGGGGAATTCTTATTTGGGGGAACAATGTCCTCATTTTGTTGTGAGCTTTCAAGTCGTTTCCAACTTATGGTGACTCTAAACTGCTGCCACCTATTCTGGAGCGAGGGATCATTTGTGTGTTGGTGTATCATTCCAGATCTATTGCATAGTTCCAGACCTTACCAATGGTTCTTTTGGTGGAAAGCACTGAGACATGTTACTGCCATATGCTGAGCTGTATTGATGGTAGATGATACAAAAGATGGTGCACAGCAGAGAAGCATCCCAGCCTTTTCCTGATAGGATTCAGAATCCCCTCACAGCCAGTGGTAGATTTGAGTCCCCAAACAAATTCTACCCAGGCTTATTCTTCATCCAATAATCAAATCACTGGGAATATAGGGAGACCTTGGGCTGGAGTGCAGCCCCACCCTCAGTGAGAGGCCAATGGAAAATGGATTTCCAAGAGTTTTATATAGTGCATAAGCAAACAAAGAAAATCAGTGTATAAGTGTGACCCATCTCCTTCCTAATGCCAATGAGAACTATAAAAGCAGGTTGGCAACAGGGAAAAACTAATTCCCTTAGTTTGTTCTCAGCCTTCTTATTTTTTCCCAGCCTCAAACTACAAAGCCAATACAAAAAGTATCCAACAAGACCACTAGTACAAGTTAGCTTACGCTACTGGACAACTGTTAATGCTTGACCATGATGCTAACAAGAACTCTAAAACCCATCTGCCTAGTGGCAGAGGCTGTCTCACTACAGTTGGGTACTGGATTTCTATTCTCACAGAGCCCTGAGTGAGCCACATAATATCATAGGTTGAGTGAAGCCACCCCAGCTTGAATTAGGCCTGTGGGCCAGGGATCTCCTAGCCCCCTTGCCAGGCCAATGTCACACAATTGTGATTTCCCTTGCCCTCCTGTTTGTAGCATTTAATGGCTAACTGGCACAGAGGAAGTACCAACTGTGCCCACTCTACCTGATCTGGTGCCTTTTCTGAACCTCTTAGATGCCTGGCTTTTCATCTATCATCTTGAAAACATCCTTGATTATTTAATTGTTTGTTGTTGTTGTTGTGTCCCTTCAGGTCATTTCAGACTTATGGCAACCCTGAGGCAAACCCATCATAGGACTGTCTTGGCAAGATTTATTCAGAGGGGCTTTGCCTTCGTTTCTTCTGAGGCTAAAAGTGTATGACTTGCCCAAGATCACCAGTGGGTTTCCGTGGCTGATCAGTGATTCAAACCCTCTGTCTCCAGAGTCATATTCCAATGTTCAAACCACTCAACCATACTGACTCCAATTGATCATTCCATACTGACAAAATAAAATTGAAAAATATTGTTTTAATAACTATTAATATATTTGGTGGCCATTTCGTACCCCTGACTTCGTTAGTTACAGGGTACTTGTTCCACACTATTCCATGCTAGTTACTTTGCAGATGAGTCTGAAAATCTTGCCCTCTGGCCCAGAAGCTGTTCACAACAACTAGCTCATGCTGTGTGTGCCCAGTGCATGTGCCAGTTATCATGACGGGAAAGCACTTTGTACATGCTCAGAAGCTCCACTGTCTTTTCTCTTGTTCCTGCTTTGTATAGTCTAGATCAGAATCCTTGCATTGTACTTAGGTGCTGAGCCTGAGCTTGTGTGTGATTCATCTCAGACTAAAACCCCTTTATCTGCCAGCCCTTCTAGTCCTTTGTCCAGGAACAGAAGTTTTAAATTCTGTATTGGGGCATTTTAAATGACTTGCGACCCTTAAAAAAGGGTTTATGTTATCCTTAGCTAAGATATCCACAGGAGAGATGATCTAGTTGTTAGGGAAGCAGTCATGCGAGAATAGAACTTGGTAGCAACGAGTTACAAGTGACACAGAGCCCTGTAATTAGTTATGTTAATGAAAGGAACTCAAAGACTACAAGAGAGGTTACTTTATACATGTAATGAGAATAAGTTGCATTTTAAAAAGAGAATTTTTAGAGAGATTTTGTTAAGAATTTTTCATGTTTTATGCTGTTCTCTTATCCTATTTTTTCCTCCCATAAAAGAAAGATAACATAAGAAAAAAATAAAGAGCAATGTAACAGTTTCTCTGTATATGGCACTTAGTTGTAGCAACAGCTCAACGATGTAATACATTAGTAAAGACAATTTGGTTTTTTATTTTTTTAGAAAGAGCATTCCAAGCTCTGCCCAAGGATCTTTGAGAGGAAGAGAGAGAGAGAGAGGCTAAAATACAAGAGAATTTATCTATGTACTGAGAGCCTCGCACCAGAAGGGAAGAAAACTCTTGCATGAATTCAGTCAGGTGACTTGTCTTGCAGCAGCTTCAAAGACACTTAGGGATGTAATTGTCATGAAGAGGCAGCCTGCTCATTTAGCAAGAGCGCACCTCGTGCAGACGTCTGATCTTCAGAAATTCCATGGCAACAGTTCTGCTGAGATTTACAGGAGTACATCCTCTCTTTCGCACTTGCAAGGGAGATGTTACTTCTGTAGGTGACACGGAGCGACAAGTCCACCTTTACTTTGTCTAACATAACATTGTGAGGCCATCTCCAAAGTGGGAAACCAAACCATGGTGTTGTGGTGGTGGTTTGTTTTGTATTTTGGTTTAAGCTTTGCGTTTGGCTGTCTGGAATATTTCTAGATGTTTGTGACACATCTCTAAATTCCAGTATTCCCAGATATTTATAAATATTAGAAATATTTTGGGTTTTTTTTTTTGTTGCAATTAGCAAGGTAGACTTCAGTGTATAAAAGCTTGTATCCCATTAAATGTGTTAGGCAACTATTTCAGCTGCCAGTGGGGCTTGGCTGAGGGACCCTAGGATGGGGTGCAGGGGGAAGTTGTCTGCTGCCGCTACAAAAAACAAGCTGCAGTTTAGGCATGAGTACATTGGGGCTCTGGGACTGCATGTGACCGCCAAGGTTGCTTTCAGAGCCCTTAATTCCTGCAGAAACTCCCAAGAGCCCATTTTCTTATCCATAAACAGCATTCTGGAAGTTTTACTTTCTAAAAGTAAATTTTACTTTTTTAAAAAACAATATTTAAAAAGTAGTTGCTGGGTTCACCATGTTTGTGGTATATAATTGTGATAGCATGCAATCCTGTATAATGGTTACAATATAGAGAGACTTGTGTATCTTAGCTTAACAGGCCTCTAGGAATGCTGTAGATCAGTGGTTCTTAACCTTTTGTTTACTGCCCCCCCATAAATATAATTTTTTGCTGGACATTCCCAACACTTAACTCAAGATTTAAATATTTAAATTGAGATTTAAATATTCAAATATCTATTTAACTTTTCAAATATTTATTTATTTATTAAAGGCTTCTGGAGACTAGAATTCAGCTCTTTTCACAAACACTGAGTGACCTTGGGGAAGTCACATTCTCTCAGACTCAGAGGAATGCAAAGGCAAACCTCCTCTGAACAAATCTTGCCAAAACCTCCCTGTGACAGGCTTACTTTAAGGTTGTAAGTCAGAAGAGACTTGAAGGCACACAACGAAGTGCTGAGGATAAAGGGAGGTTCTTTCTAGCCATTATATCTCTCCCTTTTGAAAACTGCCTTATGGTAACCCTAAGGTGAATGTATCACAAGGGTTTTCTTGGCAAGATTTGTTGCCTTTGCCTTCCTCTGAAGGTGAGGGAATGTGACTTGCCTGGGGTCACCCAGCAGGTCTCCATGACCAAGTGGGGATTCAAACCCTGATCTCCAGAGTCATAGTTTAAGCATACACACATGCTTGCTGCTCTTCCCCATAGACTCAGGAACTGCTGCAGCCTCTCCTAACATGTGTGATCTTCCTCATTAATGCCTTCTGCCATCTTCCTCACTTGGGCACATGTGACCTGTTTCATCTGTGAAATGTTACCATGCCGTACTCCCCCAATCCGTGATGCAGTATGATTGGCTATAAATACTGTTTAATTGGCATGAAATAAATATAAATCTTGCACTTATAGATGAAAGCCATGTGGAAATGAAAGGGCTTTGGCTGGAAGGTTTGAAGCTAAGACAAAGGACCTCAGCATGGCCAGATCATAAGTTCAGGAGGATCAGCTGGAGAACCAACTTGATAGGTTTTAGATGGTCCTCTAAAGTACCCAAACCTAGGGAACAATAATGAGCAAAGCTGCTGGAAAGAGTATCCAAAACATCGACATCTTGTTACCTCTTCTCATGAAAACTGTTCTTTTGTTCCTTTTTGTTCTTTTTGTTCATGATTTCCCTCAATGCTTTGTCACTGGCCACAAAGACAACCAGAATCTTCTAGACCCCTTTTGTTGGCTCTGTCAGGAAGCAATCAACACATTCCCCTTCATGGCAGGAAAAGAATATTTAAACCCTACTGCCAAGCTCAGCTTTTTGCTAGTACTTTGAACACACATTGATGTGTTACACTGCATGAGGATCTCCAGATTCCTATTCATTGTACTGCGCTCAGACCCCCCTCACCAGTCTAAGACACCTTGCCTCAATCTTTTCCCGCTTCTAGAATGGTAATTATCAACCACTTCACCCCAAAATTCTCACTATCCAACCTTTCTCTCCTTTACCTTCACTAGCCTTGTTTGGTTTGTGAGACCGTTTGATTGCTTGCATGGGCATGTGTATTCCCCTAATAAAGACATTCTTTTGACTCTCAACTGGTACCCAACAGTTAGTACTGGTATATACAAATGAAAAGGTCCTGTAGTTACCCCCCTCTCGGAGGCCTTCTTTGAGATATAATTCGACATCTTTCTAAGGAGATGCTGGCACTGCTGTAGGACCTCAAAGTCACCCACCTTTTGGGATAACAATGTTACAGGCTGTAATACTTGAACTGTATGTTTTGTTTACTGAATTTTGCTGTGAGAACATTTTGTTGCCTCTTGCCATCCATAAATAGAATAAATAACTTTTCTGCCAGTGGCATTTTCTGCCAGCAGTTGGCCCCAAAATGAGCTATTCAAGGAGTGGATCAGAATGGTTTGAAAGTGTTGAATCCTCTCAATCCACCAGGGTATAATTAGTCTGCACTCCAAGCTTAAGCAGTCTTTGAATGGCCAGAAGCATTTTCACTTCCATCAGCTTCAAAAGAAAGGGATACTTTTACAAACTGCTGGAAGAGGAAGGAGGGAAAGGACTCTCTGCCTTCTATTGTGACTGCTATGAGTTATCAGGGCATTGGATTTAAACTGAGAAGAGTCTATTTAATTGTGACCAACATCCTTTCATTGTTGTATGCAAGAGTAAGTCCAATATATAGTGGTATATTTTCTTTCTTAGTTGTGGAGATTGATATTCTTTCTTTTTCTTCCTTGGCAACAAACAGAAGCCCCTCTGCCCTGACTCAACAGTTCGCTATGATACCTTGACTCCATGGCCATTCAGTAGCCAGTGGAAAGTAGGAAGGATTGGAGAAACATGTGTCCCTGTACTCAGATAGAGAACAACTGCGTCACCTCCAGAGACCTCCAGAGGGCTGCTTGGGGTGGTGAGAAGGGAGCCATAGCATAGCTCTGCTTGCAGAACTTTTACACTGCATTGTGTATCTCTTTCTGCTCCACTCCCAAGTGAAGAATGAAATCTGTCTCATCATTATTTTAAAAATGCTCTGTATTTATTAAAACATATGTATGTTTGCAATCAGGCTGCGTGTAGCATGTGGCATTCCTCGGTGGCTTATCTTTGTGACCTAGATAATCAGTATAAAAGGAAAAATGGATGTCTCTTTTTTTTTTAAGATGGTGATGTGATGTGAAACTACATTCATTCCAGCTGTGCACAGAATTCAATATGCTTAAGTGCCCTTGATGCTGGGCTGCATTGTGGGCAGCTTTTGCTGTTTGCTGCACTGTACAGTGCAGGGAAGCCTTTCTGTTTTAAAAAGTCTCCACCTAACATTGTTTTGTTCTTTTTAGTGCATTGCCAGAAACAGAGTGTGCCTTCCTACTCACCATTTCAAACCATTTCAGAGAGTCTTTCTTTCCTCCCAAGTACTATTAAAAGATTTTAAATATGCTTTTCAGGGAAGCCCAAAACCATAAAATGAAGCAACAGTAGCACAGAAATGCATAATGAAAACCAGATAACCATATATCCAATGGCACCTAGTAAAGTCCTAAAGTGGCTTCAGGGTAGTCCCATAACAGTGGGGTCTGGTGGGTTTCAGCTGGAAGAAGGACTAACAGGTGGGGAGCCACTATCAAGAAGCTTTTATCCTTTGTGATTGTTAGTTCAATTGTTTGGACAATTAACCACGCCAATAGGACTTCCAATATTGATCTCAGAGTATAGGCATGCCAGTATGTATTTGTGTGTGTGCATTTGGTGTCAGATGTTAAAGGAGTGATCCAAAGTGCTGAACGTAAAGGGTGGAATGGGATTCAGCATCCTTTAATAGCTCCATAAAAATCTGGAATAAACCTAGAATGGATCCAGCATATTTCTAATATGGAAGCCATCAGTCACCGTCAAGTAACCTGAACCCAAGTCATTTAAGGCTCAAAGGCTAATATTATAGTTTAGATTGGGCTTGACTATACAGTGCCAGCATGATGTAGTTCTTTGAGCATTGGACTACTACTTTGGAAACTGGGGTTTGATTCTCTGTGCAGCCGTGAAAATCCATTGGTGACCTTGGGTGCATCAAACACTCTTAGCCCTAGAAAACTATAAGTCAAAATGGCTTGAAGGCACACAACAGCACAATATACACAGTCGGTGTAGTTGGTGCCATAGAAGTATCAGAAAACTTGAGCATCTAGCATAGGGATAGGGAGAGTCCGTCTCATCATTTCATGTGGCCCCAGCCACTTTATTGCACCCTTGATTTCCTCAACTCTCCAAATTATTTGAGGTGAAAAATTGCCTGCCCCATAGGAACTGCTATTCCTGAAGGCCTCCAGGAGTGATGAGTCAGCTCAAGCATCACCCCAGCTTCCTCCAAAGTGACTAAAAATGCCATGAAAACCACTGAAGTTGCAACCAGAAGTGATGTCTGAGCAATTTTTGGCTGAAAATTGGCTGGTGCAGCCTGCTACTGGTGGTGCAAGGGTGATCATTGATCCTGGCCACTAATGCAGTTTTCCATCCATATCTCCAAAATAGATTCAGCACCTTGGATAGTTCCTTTACACCATCCAAGACCCAGCAAAGATTCACTTCCCCACACTTCCCCACAGATATAGGAGTTACTGCTGTCTTCTGTAAAACAGGATATATGATTACCTTGTTTGGAAAGGATAATTACAAAGCTGAAAAGGTGAAGAAATAGAAAGCCAAATTAAATTAAAGGAACTAGAGCAACTCCCTTATGAGAAAAAGGTTGTACCATTTGAGACTTTTAGGTTAGATAAAAGAACAAGCCAATGCAGCCATAGTAGATGTATGCAAAGTGCTGAGAAAGTGAGTACAACTCTTTCTCTCTTCCTGATAATACTGCAATCTAGGTTAATCTAATGAAGTATGAATTCAAGACATGCTAGAGTCATAGAATAGAGTTGGAACAGGCCTCATGGACCACTGAGTCCAACTCCTTGCTCAGTGCAGGATCTCCAACTAAAGCATTCCCAACAGGTAGCTGTCCAGCCCCTTTTTGAAGATGTCCAGTGAAGAAGACCACACCACTTCCCTAGGCAATTGATTCCTTTGCCAAACCATTCTTACTGACAAGAAGTTCCTTTGAATGGTCAGTTGAAATCTACTTTCCTGCTTCAACCTTTCTTCTTCATGTCTTTGATTCTATGGTATGATTTGTTCTCCATACCTCTTACCATCTTTGTTGCTGTTCTCTGAACCTTTTCCAACTCATTTATATTCTTCTTAAAAGGAGATGTCCAGAACTGAATGCAGGACTCCAGATGAGGCCCTACTCCAGATGAGGCCCGAACAGTGCAAAATATAGTGGGACTATTAAATTCAAACGAAAGGAAGTGCTTCTTCAAACAGCATATAGTTAGCTAGGAACTTTGCTTCCTCAAGACACAGTATTGGCAACCAATTTAGGGGATTAGACCAATTCATGGGGAATAGGGTTCTCAATAGCTTCAAGTCATAAAGCCATATGCTATCTGCAGTGTCAGGGGAACTACCTTGCTGAATACCACTCATTGCAGAACAACAGCAGAATTGAGGTCTTGCTCTCATTTTCTGCTTGTGGGCTTCTCAAAAGTATACTGGTTGGCTATTCTGGCAAACAGGATGCTGGACTAATAGGTCTGTTCCAGGAAGGCTCTTCTCATGTTCTTATAACTTTGGCAAACCTACAGAGTATGCTTACTTCAGATTAATTAAGGTGGCATAACTACAGCCTTATTATTTCCATACTTGAGAATAAATTAAAGTCTGTTCTGCAGATAATTGTGCACTGAAAAAGATGGGAAGAGGCAATCTACTAGTTATACTACACTGTAACCATTCTCTACTATAGAAAATAAATCTAATTAAAGTGCTGTATAGCAGTAACTGTATCTGCATTTATTATTTTGAAAGTGAACACCTAGGTTGTCTCTCATTTGTATTCCATTTATGTTCATATAAAATGATTGGTGTTTTCTCATCATTCAGCATTAAAGCAAGAAAGATCTAGAGTGGACACTTACATGTTCTCAGAAGAGAGAGAACACAGATTTATATAAAATATGACATGTATTTAATTGAGATACTAGATGATAAATTAGAAAAACAATATGGAAAGATCATCTTTTATATAACAGCAGCAGCTAGGATGTTACTTGCTCGGAAGTTGAAACAAAGCTCTCTCCCAACAATAAATGATTGGTTGTTAAAAGAAGTAGATGTGACACAGATGGATAAACTGACCGTTTAATAACAGAAAGGGAGATTGGATAGCTTTGAGAGCGATTGGGACATTGTAATTACTTATATGTATAATACATGGGGAGAATTGGCAAGAGCTGACTTTAAAGATCGAAGATCACTAACATCTTTTTTAGGTTATGTATTGTGATTATGTTGGCTTTTTTATATTTATAAAACATATTAAGGTAATATAGAATGTTTAGGTATCTTTACTATACGATTGTTAGAGGGTAAAAAACAAGAGAAAAGATATGACATATATAACGGGTAATATACCAAGAGCTGTCAGGAGGAAGTCAACAAAGAGTGCTCGTGGTGGAATGATTGGTATGTTTTGTTATGACTGTTGACTTTGCTTTGTTCTTATAGTTGTGTGATAAAAAAATTAAAAAATTATATGAAATATACATGTGCTGATTTATATATACAGATTCATGTTTAATAAAAATTGCTATGTTTTACATAGGAATGCAGTATAGCTCACCATAGTGGGGAAGACTAAGACCAGGTGACCCACATGCTTACTTGATTTGTGATCCACTTGCAACTTCAAGACCCCTTCAAAATAGAAGATATTTTGGATAGAGGACTGTCCTTTGATAATCCTTCAAACATATAATTATCCTTTGTAAAGTGGGACACACATTGCTTCCCCCCGGCAGCAGAGCACACTTGGGTATTCACCAGTTTGAGTCTGGCACTTTTGAAAATGAAAATTCACTTGGTTCACCTTTCATTTGCCAGCATTAGAGTTGATTAATCTCCCATAAAGCACTGGCCACGGGCTGAATGAAGGGTTTTTGTTTCTTTTTTGTTCTGCTTTGCTGATTGCTTTGCTGTGACAGAGTCCTTTTCTACAGAATGCTCCCTAACTGCTTTCCTATGAGATCATCTTTTGTCTCAGCGGGATGAATTAGAGGACCCCTTGTATAAGCAACGTTCAAGAGAGCCACTGAGTAATTGCTCTTTGTCACCCTATGATGATTGCATTAGATTTGCCAGAGCACTGCATTGTGGGAATTCAATTTTCTGAGAAAGTTATATGGCACCACAACACAAACTTAATTATGTAGACTTCGTATCTCTGAGCAGTACTAGAAGCACAGAAATGAAATATTCTTTTGCATTGTCTGTCATCTTGTGTGTCTTTGTACCTGCCATAAAGTCTTCACACTTTGAGGTAAATGTGAAAGGTTGGAAGGGATTTTGCTTTCCACCTTTGCCTGTTTCCCCTCACCCAGCATCTGTAAGGCTCATTTCCTTGAGCCACCCAAAGTTATTTCTTTGTCAGCAGTTTGCAATCATGTACATTCTCACTACTTGTGGTACCCCTGTGTTTCAATTGCACAGACTGCATTGTGGTAGGAGTGGTATATGACTGTTCATGAATGATCTTCATTGTTGGATAGTAGGTTGGACTTATTTTTCAGAGCTGGGAATATTACTTTTTTTGGATTATATTTCCCATAAACCCTCACAGACAGCATTCTGATAGTATCTATAGAAATATACTTCCTGATCCCTGCTCATGAGAAAGGCTAGCACTGAGGCAATAGGAGGTTAGATTGATTTGAGGCTTGATATTTTGTCTATGCCCTTTCCCAAATATGAAGTAAACATGTTATTGCATATAGATATTATGACATTGGTATAGTGAAAGAAAACTGATTTCTCCATTTCCAGCCCTGCCATTTTTTCCAATTATCTGAAATGCATAATATTTTCAGCTTTATAACTTTGTAAACGTCATTACCACCCACTATTTTGCAGAATTATTCATGCTAAAAATGTGATGTCTATTCAGGAAAGTGAGGCACTAAATCATGACTGATTGTCTTTGTTGCAAAATGAGCTTGCCTGATGCAAAGACTGCCAATTCTCAGGCAGGCAGTTTGCATCAAGGGCAAGCAAGTGGTGATTTTAGGTTATATAATATTGTACTGTTTGGATCTAACCAAACTTCTCTTTTTTAGTGTCTATTAAAACTGTTTAAAAACAATAATTAAAAATTAAGTTAAATAAGCACATTGTGTACTTGCTGGAGTGCAGTAGGGTGAGACCTGGCTGTAAACAAATAGTAACCAACCATTTCCTGCTGTGCTAATGCATTTATACACATCTCCTCAGATAGCATGAGGTCTGTGAGGATATGTGGGGAGAAAGGGCAAGCATTTATAGTGGTGGTATTCATTTTTAATATACATCTTTCAGGCCAAAGGAATGCAGGCCAAATGCTGGCAATGCCGAAGTATTTTAATTATCAAGTGTAGGTTCAAAAGGGGACCTAAATACTCCAAAGGCACCAAATCCCATCTGACCTTGGAAGCTAAACAGAGTCAGCCCTGGTTAATACTTGGATGGGAGACCACTAGTGAATACCAGGTGCTGTAAGCTATACTTTAGAAGAAGGAACTGGAAAAAAACCCTCTGAGTATTCATTGCCAAATAAAACCCTGTGAAATCCATGAGGTCACCATAAGTAGACAGGTGATTTGCTGGCACGTACACACACACACACTTGGAGGGTACACTTTAATCAGAACTGCTCTGTGCTTAACACAGTCTGGGTATGAGGTGTGCTCAAGAAACAGGCCTCTGGTAACCCCAGAAGAACCTGCCATGAAAATCTTAATATAACTGAGCCAGTTCATGACAAGCATATACAGCCCTAGGTAGCCAGACTCTTAACAATATGGTAGTTTAGTAATTAAAACCCATTGCCTTGAACTGAACACAGCAAACAGCGATCAGTGCACATCTTTTGGTACTGGTATAATATGATCTCAGTATATGCCTGTTTACTTACAAGTGAGTTCTACTGGATTCAACAGAAGGGCTTGATTTCATCCCAATGTCACTGTCTCTGCCTTGAGTCCTATATCCTGCTTTGAGACTTTCCTAACAGAGCACAACAGAGTGTTTTTCATCTGATTTGTTTGTCACCTAGTATAATCCAATTATTTTGAAAAATACAGTTGTATTTGGCACTGATGCATTGCTTTGGACAAATCTCCCCTGGAAACTTTTCTCTTTGGTTGACTCCCAAGGAGGCTTTTATCCTGTAATTGATGTACATGTGGGATCTTACAAGGATTCTGACACTCCCATGTTTTCCCATTTCCCAGGTGTGTGTGTGTGTGTGTGTGTGTGTATGTTTCATCAGAAAATTCCTTTAAGGAAGAAAACATGAAACGGGTGTTCAACATATTTTAACTGGTAGCACTATTAATCCCCTGACTATAATACCTTTTGGCCTGAATTTTTTTCATAGTTCTAACTAATGTGCATCCATTGAATCAATTGGTTTTATATAAATGTTGACTCACTGTTCAATAACTGATTCAATGAATCTGTTCGTTTGGGAGAATGGGCCTTTGCCTCATATTTTGCTAAAAACATAGGGACCATATAGTAGATCTATTTTTCCATGTTGCCCCATATTGTGTGTTCTGGCTTGCAGTGATTCTCCAAAGGTCTCAAGTAAAAAGCAGGTTTTCCAGTCACCAGATTTAAAAAAAACCCAAAAAAAACCAACAACCCTGAAAGACTGGACAGTAGGGCCCTTGGCAAAACATGGGGCAAAATGTGAGTCCTATTGTTGAACTATGGTCTTTCTCCCTATGTTGTAACAGCCAAATTGAAATGTCACTTTTCCAATTGCCAATAACACTTCAATATATGTTGTCTCCTCTTTCCACAGCTACAAGAGCGTGGTGACACCCAAACGTGCTGGGGCAGCTATTGCTTGCTGCTGGTTGGTTTCCTTCCTGGTAGGGCTGACTCCTATGTTTGGCTGGAACAACTTGAGCAAAATGCAGAAAGCTCAGAACAATAGTCAGTCAGAGTTCACCGTCAGTTGCCAGTTTGAGAATGTCATCAGCATGGAGTACATGGTCTACTTCAACTTCTTTATCTGGGTGTTGCCACCTTTGCTCCTCATGTTTGTCATCTACTTGGAGGTCTTCAAGATCATTCGCAGGCAGCTTAACAAAAAGGTTGCATCCAGCTCTACGGACCCAGAAAAGTATTATGGGAAGGAGCTGCATATCGCCAAGTCTCTTGCCTTGGTTCTCTTCTTGTTTGCAGTGAGCTGGCTGCCTCTGCACACTCGTAACTGCGTCAGCTTCTTCTGCCCCTCATGCAAGACTCCCAGTATCCTCACCTACATTGCTATATTTCTGACTCATGGGAACTCAGCAATGAACCCCATCGTTTATGCATTCAGGATTAAAAAATTCAGGACCACATTCCTGCAAATCTGGAACCAGTATTTTTACTGCAAAGTAGACAAGAACATGAACAATATTAATAACACTGACATTGCCATCTAGGAATTAATAAGGCCAGGCTGGCCCACAGCCTTCATGCCATATACGATGGTTTATAGACCTCCCTTCCTTTGTCCAAATGGCCTAATTGGCTTCATCTCCATTGTATGCAATGCCTGCTCCTGGACAGAGCAGGCAAAGCCCTGAGCCAGTCAGGGGCATTATTTATTACTATTAATAATATTCATTGCACCATTTCATATTCTAGGAGCTCTCACCTTCCCCCCTCCCCATTTTTTAAAGGTGACCATAAAATTTATGCATTCAAAGTGGAATTATATCAACCGGAAGCTGTGACATCTCTTTCATTCCAATAAAGGGGAAATGCATCTCTGTGGTTTTCTTGGGTGGGCATTTGCTTTTCAGCTTTCACTGTATAGTGTTGCTGGCTATAGGCCATTCAAATCACACATAAGAGTATGACAGGGGAAAGTGAATCAGGGAGTGAAACTAGGAGTACATGGTATGAAGCCAGGCTTTGCGTATATTTTATTATTCATTGGGGAAAAAATTAATTGCCAGTAAGAATTTCTGCTAGTGAAATAGCCAGAGCAATCTATGTTCTCATTTCTCTCATACAGATCCTGCCTGGATCACCGTGCCTGGGTTTTTTAAAGGTGGCACTAACTGCTTGGCACCAGGGATTATTCACTCTGCTGTAAATCTTCACACAGTTCTCCCCAAATTACATCTATGGTAAAATGAGAGGTTTTAATTCTGCTCCTCCTTTTTATTAGTTGCTGAACTAGGTAAACCTTGAGCAATGAGGATTTGGACTGGGCTTAACTTAAGATATGTTAGCATGTAGATAGAAAATCCAAATGCTGCACCCAAACTTCTGACAGAAGCAAAACTATAAATATTAAACTTAATGACCGAACCATTGCCACTCTTTAATGGGTTTTCAATTGGTCACTTGATGTCGGCATCTCATTTGCCAAGAGCATGGAGGACAAAGTGTGCCCCCCTCCATTCTATGGTCCTTGTCCTCTCTGATGGCAACAAAGCGTGGACTGTGTTTCCCAGAAGCCTTAAAGACCAATGAGTCACCCTATAAATATGTCACAAGGGCCTTCTGCAGTGTTAAAATAATATTTTAAAAAACCAATTTTTTCAAACCAGAAAGAGCATTCCAGACTCTTGTGGCTTTGTGTATTCTTGTGGATTTTTTTTTTGCGGGGGTGGGAGGGACTTTTGGCAGTCTTTGTGGCTCCAGAAGGTTTCCAGAGGCTGAAAATGGGCCTTTGGAGCCATGGAGTTTTTCCATCCTTGGTTTGGTGAGAGCATTAGTCCCTAGCTTGTTATACATGCAGTTTGACCCCAACCAAACTCAGATTCAAGGCAGTTTTCTGAGTGGAATTGCTGCAGTTTGCCCATCCTTACTAGTGATGAAGCTGGTTATTCTCACATTAGTTTTCAATATCACATTTAGTTTGCCATATTGTTATGTTTAGGTAGCATATTAACATATCCATTGTTCTTTTTCTCTTCCCCTCACTTCCTTGTTATTCTTCTTTTCTTCTGAACACAACTTCACCTGCTAAAACTGAGATTTACCATCTTCTCAAGATTCATCAAAACCTATACAAGAACCCACAGTCATCTGAAAACCTAAATAGTGGGAGATTCAAGACAGATAAAAGGAAGTACTTTATTAGGTGCTGCATAGTTGCTTGCCATATAGTCACCATCAGCAGCCTGGATGACTTCAAAAGGGGATTAGATTCATTCCTGGAGAATGAGGACATCAGTGGCTACCTTTCAGGATGGTTGTGTATTAAATCCAGCATCGGGAGTGGGCTGTATGGTTGTGTAAATCAGTTACTGGGCAACAAGAGTAGAAAGGTACTGTTACATGGATATTCTGGTTGCATACTTCCCATAGACATCTGGGTGGCTTTCAGTCTGATCCAGCATAGTGCTTCTTGAGTTTGGCTTGGATTTTGGACCAATCTGCAACTAGGTAGACGGACAGATAGACAGGCAGACAGATTAAAAATACTGGAGGCAGAATAGGTAATGTCAGCGACACCAAAAGTAACACAAACTACACCACAATCAGGAGCTATCAGGACTTAACTGGATAAACTCCGTAGCTGCTGCATTATTTCTTCCTTTCCTCCCTAATCTTAGTGTCTAATGTGTGCATGAGCCCTGCTGAAATTAATGAAGGTGAATTAGAAGGGTGGCTAAGCAGTAAATTATCCTCTATATTTGTCCCAAAGGATTATTTTTATATCCTTACAACAATTGTATTCAGCCATTTTAGTCATCTAGCTGCCAAATACAAACTAGTTTTACTGACCCACAGACTGATATAAATTATTTCTGCAAAACGAAAGAACACGGGTCACAGGAGTGTAATACCAGTGAAGGTTGGCTTGTATGTACTGAATTGTTCCTTGCTGAAAATAAATGTCCCTGGTTTCAAAGCACAGCTTCAATCTTTCACTCCAGGCAGAGTCGGATTGAGATCAGACGCACCTCCTCCTCCCCTATAGCAGTACATGGCATGCCCTGCTGTGCCCCAGAAGGCAGGAGAGACATGCATGAAAGAAACAGAATACTGTAAATAGGTTACAAGTAAATAAAAAAGAGCCCCACTCCACATCCCCATTTCTGGAATTTATTACCTATGCCAACAGCTTGGAGAATCTCCAAGGACACCTGTATGCTATGCAACTGTAGGACAACCTGGAGAATTAAGGGCCTTGAAGGTGAAAATAACTGGATGCTGGGACTGTTTATAAGCATGCATGCAATAGGGGCTCAATTAGCAAGTGATTGCATTCTGTTCACATCTGTATGTTTTGCTGAAAATAATCCTGCTTGAATACTGAATATATTGTAGCACCACTATTCCCAATCCCTCCTTCTATTCATTGCCCTGACTTAATGAATGCCTCTTCAGGGGATCCTTGGGTACATGGAAGCATTTTTTTAATTTCCCAGACACAGAAGCATTCCTGTCAAGACAATCAAAGGAAATTGCACTGAAATGAAGAAACCTTCATCAAAGGAACGAGCTCACACTGACAAGCTGAAAATAACTTAGCAACACAAATAGAGTACTGCATCTCTTCTCTACCTTTGTCCACAGTAAATCTACTGCTTACTGAAAGTAATTATCAACTTGGAAAAATAGAAAAGGCTGCATCTTCTTAAACATAACTTTCTGGGTTCGCTAGGGCAGATCTCTTTGGTCTTTTGTGCAAGCAGCTGAGCTGAGGCATAGTTTGGAAAAGCTACTATTTGAACTACAACTATTAGGAGATAACAGGAACTGCAGCAGAGGAAAAAAAACGAATCCTATTGTTTCCAACCTCTGAGAGAAAGAAGTACATTACAGTCTCTGACCATCTCCTACAGAGAAAAGTGCAAAAAACTTGCAGAGGGAAAGGGGCATATGATAGCACACCGAGGTGACCCCTGATGCAGCATCACCAAACAGGAAGGCAAAAGAGACTAATATTTGTATAAAATTAGATATGATAATATATGTAAATATATTCTTATTTATACTTTGTTTCATGCATAGGCTACTCTCTTTATTATCTTCCTAGACCGAGGGAATGTTGTGGATGTAATATATCCTTATTTTAGATTTTAAAGACATAGCCATGTTAGTCTGGATCAGAATGCAAAGCATCCTTGTTTTAGTAAGACTTTTGACAAGTTCCCCCAGAATATCCTTGCAGACAAGCTGAATTCTTGTAAAATGTAGGCTATGTAGTGCTACTGTTGGGTGGACTTGCAACTGGTTGATGGACCAAACTCAAAGACAGCTCACAACTGGTGCCTCTTTATCATGGAGAGAAGTGACTAGCGGAGTGCTTCTGGCTTCTATTCTGGGCTTGGTGTGGTTCAACGCTATCTCATAAATGACTTAGATGATGGAATAGAAGTCATGCTTATCAGATCTGCAGACAACTCCAAATTAGGAGGGACAGAATCAGGATTCAAAATGAGCTTAATAGATTGGAATGCGGAGCCAAAACTGACAAAATAAATTTCAACAGAGACCAGTACAAAATATATATTAAAGCAAGGGAAAAAAAGAAGAGCACAAGTGTCAGATAGGAGATACTTGATTTTCATAACATACACATGAAAAAGATTTAGGGGTCTTAGTAGGCTACAAGCTAAATGTGAGTCAACAGTGTAATGCAGCAGCTGAAAAGAAAAAAACAACAACCAATGCCATCCTAGGTTGCATCAACAGTAGCATCCACATCAAGAGAAATCATTATGCCACTCTGTTCTGCTTTGGTCAGACCTCATCTGAAATACTGTCCAGTCCTGTGCACCACAGTTCAGGAACGATATTGGTAAGTTGGAACATGTCCGAGGAAGAGTGATTACGATGGAAAGAGGGAGGAACTGGCAAAACCCTATGAAAATCATGAGATAGCCATAAATCAACAGTTGACTTGAGGGCCCATACACACATGCACACACAAGCAGCTTACATTTGTCTCCCCATACTACTGGACAGGTTGAACAGCCTTTCTCCCAAATGTGAGTAGTTCTGGATAACTGCGGGGGGGGGGGCAACAACATGTCCACATCAAAGTGGGGCGGGCGGGCTGTGCTTGCATACATATGTGCACGCATGTGTACATGGTGTGTGTAATAAACATCTTTAAATACTTACATTATACTTGGTCTGCACATTGAAGTTGAGAAATATATTGAAACTTTAGTATTTTAGAAATCTGGAATGCTTTATGTTTAGAAATTTAGCATGTTTTCTACCAACTAAATACAAAACACAATTTACAAGGTAAGCTCGCTTGGTATTATTTTAAAACTTGTGTATTACACCAACTTTGATCCACCAGCATTAAGCACTACTTCTTTTTCCTTTCAAAGAAGTAGCTGTGTTAGTTTCTTGTAGCTTAAAAAGGAGGAAGAGGGTGAGAGAAAAAAAGAAATGTGGCAGCACCTTAAAGATGAACTGTTTTTTATATTTGCATGAGCTTTCGTAGATATAAACCCACTTCTTCGGATGCAGGACCGAGTAGTATTAAGGCCTCAGGCATAAGGCACATTTATACAGTTGTGGGAGTGGGATCGAATGTAATAGGATCCAGAAAGATGCAAATCATGATCCTTGCCCTAAAGCCATAAAGTATAAAACAGTTGACACTATTCAGAGTATTCAAAGTGTTATATGATGACTATTATTCTGCAAAGATGAGACAGGAGAAACAAACAAATGAAGGAAGTGGCTCAGGATGTTTTTTGTGAAACTGTGAGAGGAATTTTCCTGCCCTCCACCTTCCCTGATTGATCTCTTGTGGGCTTGAGGAGAAGCTTATACTTAGAAGGAGAGCCAAAAAAGGGAAGGCTGTAAATACACATAGAGACACATGGGATGTGGGAAGAGGAGATGAAATGCTTACACAAAGAGAGATGGAGAGGTGAAAAAGGAAGAGGAAATTCTTTTGCAAACACAGACATGAGCACTTTCTTCTGCCTATTCTATTCTGGACGAGGAGCATGCAAGACACCCTTTGTAACATTTCTCTCAGATGTGAGAGTTTGCTGGCAAGGCCCTTCTCAAAATTGCCACAGTGAGATGCATAGAAACACACCACAAATAGAACAGAATGTAAGTAGCTCCTGTTCAGGCTAATGTTGCCTGACGAACGACTAACACCCAAACAAGCAACGTGGCTGGGAGAGGGAAGAAATAGAAGCCCTGTAAAAAACAGATACACTTTTTGAACTGAAACAATAACCATGGTAAGATGGAATGGCACTCCCTACAATATACAAACCCTTCCAGGCCTGAAGAGAAAACAGACTGCACTCTAGTCAATGTGTGAAACAGGAATCAACTAAATAAATAAATAAATAACCTGCACAGCAACAGCATGGGGAAATGTGCAAATACAAAGTATATCCAGCTGTTTTAATTTTCAACTGAGAACGTTGCTTTCTTTCCCTTGTTTACCCACAGAAGATTAGATGCTGCTACCTCCTGTTCTGGAGCTGTTTTTGAGAGATGCACAGATCATAATGGAGCTTGACACAGCTCCTCCAGAGACAAGAGGGAAAATTTGAGGAATGGGGTTTAGACAGGGAAACAGCTGCAGTTGAATCTCCCTTGGTTGTGTGTAATGAGCCTGACCTAGATGGGGTCCTTGTGTGCTCATTCGCAATTTATTAGAAGAAAATAACTTTTCAGCCACATACACTATGCACCTTTTATTTAAAGTCGATTGGTTAATAGAGACACAGCATGGTGTAGTGGTTTGAGTACTGGATGGTGACTCTAGGAGACCAGGGTTCGAATCCCTACTTGGCCATGAAAACCCACTGGGTGACCTTGAGCAAGTCACATTCTCTC
>CAOKZL010004062.1:0-76169 GCA_948472985.1 Iguana delicatissima
CTAATGATATACAGACAGCCTGACTTTGCCATGAAGTTCCAGTTGGTGCCCTCCACAACAACCTTATAAATAAATGTGAAAGTTCCAAAAGCTGCATATATCACAGCTCCTCTAGAATGATCCCTGAGGCCTCTATCTCCCACAATACACAGTAATTTTATCTTAGAAAAAATGTATAATTTAGACAGTAAATATATTCCTAATGTTTAGGTAAAGAATTCCATTAAATTAATTTCAAGGAAATTAATTAGGATAGGCTGTTGAGTAGGCATGTATAGGATTGCATTGTGCTCCCTGATATTACTTTACTGTTATCTTCAGTTTCAGGATTCTGTCTATATTTTTAAAAATTCTGCAATTTTTATTGTAACAATAGTAAGGCAAGTACCCAGGATTTGTCATCAGCAACACATAGCACACACAAAGTTTAGTGAAGCTTCAAGAAACACTGGAGAGAATGTACAACTTTGGGTCCAGTGGCTTAGCAATTCCTACCTTGGATATAAATAGAAATATAGAGGTGGACGTTACAATTCATAACAACTTCCTAAATTATCAACAATGTCATAATTACTATAGGTATTTTGATAGCCTTGTCTATATCACCTACATGGAATCAATGTTTTCTCCAAAATAATAACACTAACAACAGTAACATCAATATCAGAATCATCATAATGATAATACACTGGGATGGACTCTAGCTTATGTTCTGGGCTATCACAAAATCTTTATATTACTCCTACAGTCCCTACCTTCCTATGTAGATGAGAAATTTTACATTAAAAATAAATGAAGTCACAATAGGGAACACTGCATGGCTTAATGTTCATCTCCATATTCCAAGGAGACTCTAACTTAAGGTCATTTCCACACAAGAGGGAGGAGCAGTTGCACTCATGTATCGAAGAGACTGTTTGTATATTCCAATTCAGAAACTGTGTTTGTCCACACACACCCCATTTACATCATCACCATGGAGAATAGTGGTTGCTGCATCTGGGACACCTGGCCACTCCCATGCCTCACCATCAGGGTTGTTGTTTTTCTTTTTAAAAAACACATTTTAACATGTTGCATTGCTATGTTTGTGCCTAGGGTAATTGGCATGTTTATTTGATACTGTGAAAGAAACACACTTACGTTCCATTACCAGATAGCATTAATGCATCTAGCAGAATGACAGTAGTCAAATTCCTTTGAGCAATGGGGTGGGAGAGAGATAGGGATGGAAATGACAAGAAGAGCAGCCTGGCAACACCCCCTAGCCAGCCACCCTCTGCATTGTGAATTGATGTTACACTTCTGCATGTAGAAAAACGAAGTAGTAACTGGTTTTCCTTATATTGAAGTTTTCTGGTTTTCAGACCAGCGGGTTTTCGTTGGAGTGCACGCCTAGGAGCTGAAAATGTGAAAATGAAGAGGAAAGCTATGACGCTATAATGCTACAACATGCAGACAGGAGGGATAAGAATGACCTTACATAGAAATGGTGCAAAGTTGAGGCCTAGTTAGAAAGATCTAACCATAATATTAAAATATATGGGAATGCAGCAGATTCATAAGCAATATTCATTCATGCCTCTTCTTAGGACAGAATGCCTTTTAACATGCAAGATCAAAAGTTTTTGTTCTAAAAGTTTTTATCTAAAAGTACTGCCAAGTTTTTATTTTATTCATTTTTTTACTTTAAATGTTCAGCTAGTTGAAAATCCATTTATCATACAGATTTGATTGTTATTGTTGCTGTTTTCACTGCTGTGCCTTTTGCCCTTCATGGACAAATAAACATCCCCCAAAGTCACACATCTTTAAACTTCTTGGCAGAAACATTAAAAAATGTATATAATTCTGACTTTAAAGTCACACATAAGTTACTAGAGAATAATCACCCTTTGTTCAGGAGAGTGAGTCCCAAAACATTCTTTGACAGACTACTCAAGGCTCAGCCGTTCTGACCTTGTTTACTACCCATGAGAAAATGGTAGTAGTTGATGTTATAAGGGGATTTATTATATTGCGAAACTAAAAAAGAGACTGTTTTTAATACCCAAATAACTATGAATTATATATAAGTTAGAATTAGATCTCAGAATCAACACCACTATCATCAACCAAAGGTTCCAGATGACCAACTACAGAACATTGCTGGGTCTCACCAAGGGTGTCATCGTCTAATACCTGATTTTTCTCTTAGGTCCCAATCTATCAATTTAAAAAATGCCATTCCGGGTTGAGTAGCCACCCCTGAATTCGATTTAAAGTAATGAAAGACCCACATACACAATATCATAGAAAAAATATCATCAGTAGGAAATTGCTCTGCGCCTCGTAACAGAAAAAAGAGTATAGTAGTTATAATAAAAGTGTGATTGAGCAGCGATGTTTCTTTACATATGATGGATATTATCGATTTATGTAATATGCTGCTTACGTAAAAAAAAAATGTATATAAAGACTCTTGCTCTGTCGCTCATACTGTTAGTCTGAGTACAATTTCCCCTATAACCAGAGAGGGTTATAGCTGTAAAACAAAGCACACTTTTATTTTAGACAATTTGGCAGGTAAAGTTCTTTGCTTGCCATTTGTAAGCCTCTAATATAACTATAAAATGACACCTGTAATACAAAACCTTACTTCAATGTTTTACTCACTCAATTCTACAACTGTGCCAAACTTTCTGATGAGTTTTCATTACAACCTGCCACTGACACAGCAAACTTAAATATGCTTGAAACTGAAATTTATCTAAGGTACAAGATCTCATCCCATCATTGAAGCTAAGGAGCATTAGTTTGTTAGAGCATGCAACAGAATCTAGTGTGTGGCTATATTTTAGAGGGAGACAATGACATATCACATGAACCCTTTGAAATTCAGGGGGCTGCCAACAGATTAGTTGAAGGTGCAGATACACATACAGTGCCTTTTAATCCAGTTTTCTAGTTCTGCCAAATTTTCTCCATGAACGTTACTATCTACATTATTCAGACTTCTTGAAAAAAAGAATAGTGCACCCTCCAATTGTGAGCAAGCATCCAGGATGTCTGATGTAAAACAAACAAAGTGATGTTTTTCTCTACCAACAGACACAATAGGTGCACCTGTGTGGACATCTGCCCATCATATCCATTGATGATAGGACATCACAATTCAGGTTTGCGCATGAAGCACCCAATACTGAGGGTGCAATGTATCTTTTGGTACTCAGAAAGTTCTAAAATACAGTTCACAAATTTGTAAGATTTTCCTGTCCCATTAGAGTCTATAGCAGTAACTGCTAGTGAAGTTGTTTTATACATACTCACTTTCCCTTCTTTACAATTACTTTGCCTCCACTTTGCTAGGATGTGTCTAAACAAGTAATATGGACACCAAAATCTAGGTTTATACACATTCCAGCTGATTCTCACCCTTTCACCTGCACGTCTGAGTCAGCCTTGTGGTACATCTTGCAAATCCCATGACAGACATATGATCTCAGGACCACTTAAGCTGCTAACTAGTTACTTTGAATTTCTGTGTCTAATCAATCCAGACCCTGTAGGAATAAATTTGATTTTGAAGGAAACTTTTGTCTTTGTGTAACTGGGAAATCTGCTGTAATAATTGTCCTAAGCTATGCCATGGGTCTTGCATTTTTTCTCACCAAGGACTTTATAAAATTCCCCATAATGTCAGGTATTCACAGGGCCATCATGGACCCTCCTCCACTAGGTTCTTTATTCAATATACTGAACTGGAAACTAGAGTTGACTTTGCCAGACTGGGAGTCAGTTTCATTTGTGCTCTACGTTGCTTGGAACATGACACCTTCACTGTCAGGAAATCAAGGCCCTGACCACACGAAGTTGCTCACCCAACGCTATCACATGATGTCATTGCTGACCAGCTTTCCTGTTCCCATGCACTGCAAATCAGCCCTTTTTCACTGCTGGAAAAAAACCAATAATAGCCTCCTTTCCCCATATAATCTTATCAGCTGGGTTGAGTTTTTTTTTTTAAAGGCATTTTTCTAGCATTATAGCACACAAATACAGTAGCATACTGTCGTCATGACATTACAATGTAGCTATGCTAGTACAGCTTAAAAAAACACAATCATGAGTGTAGGGGAGGGGGAAAAGGCAGGAAAACAACTTTGAATTATGCTGTAATGCAGTGGAAATACTGGAGTAATAATGCTACTATTGTATTTCTAAAACGGTGCGATACAGAGTGTTTTTACTAATACCATCACAGAAATGGCAATGTGGGGACTGAAGAACAATGTACTATTGAAGTACTGTGTGAAAAGAGGTGTTGAAAGTGTTTATCTGTCCTTAGGTTTCTGTAGTATGTATGTGCAGGAAAAGAGTTTTCGTGATAAACCAATTGTGAGGGTCATGTTGCTCAGCAAAGGTTATCTAAAGCACTACTTTGCACAGCTGTGGGGTGCAAGCATATCATTCTGTCCTACAATTTATGAATCCACAGGTACACCATTGTTTGCAGAAGGATTGTCGGCAAGAGACTCAAATATATTCTTTGTGCAATACCTGTTCCTTTTAAATTACTGTCATGTCACAAAGCCAAACTATAAACTCACACACCCCACAATTAGCATGGGGCATCAGGGAACTTTAAGTTTCGTATCCTTCATGACACCAATAGGATACCTCTATTGCAATGATGGTCATAGGATATTCTGTGGAAAGGGTTTTATTGTGGTATTCCTATGGCGAGTAAGCTCTGAGAGAAGATACACAGGGGAAGGTGCCAGAAAGGGCAACAGCTAGAGAAGACCATGAGAATACTGTAGCCAAATCTCTATATAACAATATGGTTCCGAGGCCGCAGACAGGCCGAAGCCTAAACCTGCACAGCACTCCAAGGCACGTTGAGTAATCCTAATCTTCCTTTTTTTTTTCCGTTTTGCTTTGCTTTTGCCTGACCTTAAATCATACACTGCATTGTTTGTTTGTGTTCCCTCGTTTTTGCTTTTCTCTGAATTAAAGGTATTTGTGACCTCTTTTTTGGCTTTCATTACTTTGTTTCAAAGATTTTGCAGTAAATACACACACACACACACACATCCCTTACATATAAGTTCATACAGTTGTAAAAGTTTAAGCAGCTGAGTTTATTTTTTGAAAACAGTGAATATATGAAATTTCTAGATGGCACCAGAATGTATTGTGTGTAGACTGGCAGTATTTTCATAAACAAGTGTTTGAATTGAAAACATGTCACT
The DNA here is from genome assembly GCA_948472985.1 of Iguana delicatissima. Classification (NCBI taxonomy): domain Eukaryota; kingdom Metazoa; phylum Chordata; class Lepidosauria; order Squamata; family Iguanidae; genus Iguana; species Iguana delicatissima. The sequence continues at coordinate 5,235 of CAOKZL010004062.1, forward strand.
CATTTACTATTTGTTTTTATTTTGTGTGTACATGCCTTCAAGTTGCCTGTCAATTTATGGGTCAATCTTACCATTTCATAGGGTTTTCTTAATACAACAAATAATCAGAGTTGAATTTTGCTAGTTTTTTCTCCCAAAATGAAGCTTATAGTACTGGAGATTTTCATTGTCATTTCAACCCAAGTATTAACCAGGACTGACCCTGCTTAGTTCTAAGGTCAGATAGATTTGGTCCTTTTAGGGTATTTTACAATCTTGTCAAAAAACATGGCTATGAGAAAATAGATTATCAGTTAAATAAACCTTTTAAATTTTCTCTTCTTGATGCTTAGATACCAGCTGTCTAAGAGGATTTCTTATAGGGGCTGGTTTCCATGCCTTGACCACTTTGATTACCCTCCTTGCATGTTGACAATTCCTTCCTGAGCTGTGGTGCCCACAATGGACACAGTATTCCAGGTGGGGTCCTACCAAAAGGAGCAGAGAGCTGGCACTATTCACCTCCCCTTGACCAAGACACTATAACTCCTATTGATACAATCCAGATTCTCATTGGCATTTTTTTAAGCTTGGTGGATCACACTGCTAACTCATATTCAGCTTGTAGTCTACTCTGAATTGTGCAGAGTCATTTACTAGGAGCTGCTGGTCAAGCAAGAACATATGTCTCACCATCCTATATCTGTACATTTGCATTTTCTCTCTGCTCTAAAGTGTTGTACCTTGGCAACTTCCTGTTGTGTTCATTTTGTTAGTTTTGGCTTGGCCCTCTAATCTTTTAGTATTATTTTCTATCCTTCTCCTTGGTGCTAAGGGACCTACTGGTTCTCGTTCCTAAATTTCTTGATAACAATGCTTTATTCCCTCATCCCAAATATTTCATAAAGATGTTGTATACAGGGGTTTGAAGCAGAACTCTGCGGCCTCCTACTAGTCACTTTTTTCCAGGATGAAGAGCAGCTATTGGGTTCAGCCTGTCAATCAGTTACACATCTAGCTAATAGGTGCATTGTCTTGCCCACTTTTTCACTAATTCTTTGCAAGCACATCATGGAACTTGTCAAAGGCCTTGCTGAAGTCAAAGATAATTACATCCACAGCATTCCCTTCACTTACCAAAGTAGCAACTCTATAAAAAAGATAAGATGAATCCACTTGTTTTTTGAAAACTCATGTTGACTTTTAATATCATCTTGTCTACTTTTTGATATTGCTTTGCCACATGGTGTCCTAGTCATTTGAAAAACATTGCAGGGATATAAAGCGAAAGGCTGAACTACTTCTGATAATAAGTTCCTTTCTCCCACTCCATTTTGAAAAATAGTATAGAGACTTGTTCAGAGAAACTGGGTGGGTCTTGAAATTCAAATATGCTTAGATGTTCTCCTGAGGAAAATGTCCTAAGGTCTTTGAGAATGCTGTATTTTGATGAATTACAAAGACTCACATCTGCTTTTCTGGTCACTCAACTTCCCCTTTGACACATGTTCAAATCCTCAGGTATGGGGAAATGTAGCCAAATGGCCTTCTATGATGATCCCACATGTTTATTTCTTGAAATGCAAATCTGTGCAACAGCATATTTCCTCTAGAATACACCACAAGGCCAGTCTTAGATACCTTTCTCTTTCCCTTGGAAATGTTTTTCATGTTTTCATAATGTTTTGTTGGTACAAATGCTGACATATTTTTCCACCTTGTTTGAGGGGCTCCGTTTCCATAGACTGAAACTGTTTGGTGCAATTCGCTCAAAAGCTTTGTTGACTATGATTTTCAGTAGTGCAGCCTAAGTGGCCATTTTAACTGATCTGTACTTCTGCGTGCTTGGCAGAGACAGCATGAGGCATGAAAACCACAGGCTCAGAATCAGTTGTACTGGCCCACCATATGACTCATGGAATTCAGAATAGTGAATTTGGGAGATAAAACTCACACAATTGCCTAAGTGCAAAATAGCCAGTGGGCAGGCCTAGCTGCAAGATTCTGGCAGCTGTAGTCTGAAAAGTAACTTTTCCCAGCTGTGCTATACAGCCATCCATCATGCATGTAGTAGAATACAAATGCAATTTCCTACATTGTTTGTCATCACCAAACACTTTGAAATCACCTCTTTGGCCTTCTCATTAATTTCAGTGCCAGGGAACCGGGTGGCCCTATTGATATTAACAATTATGACTCTCATCACCATTCATCACTGGCCAGGCTGGCTGAGGCTAATGGCACTGGAGTTCAACTTCATCTGGTATGCAACAGATTCCCAGCTTGAAATCAATTACTTCAGGACCCTTGGGATATATACATAAAAGTACAAGATTATGCTACATAAGCATATTTCTTTCAAGTGAGTTCAAGTGACATTGGAAACTTTTTCCCATAGCCCCTACCTGCAGAAATCATGCATGACTCCACCCCCTCCCCATTGTCTTGCTTTTTGGCCTGGCATGACTGCTTTTCTTCCAGGTGCTGCAGACAATTGTCAAGTGAATGGGAGGCCTCAGGGCACTCACGCTGTTCCCTCCACCATTTTGTCCGGGTTCATGGAAGGCAAGGCATGCACGCCCAGACAAAAGGAGGGGAATTGCAGGGAAGAGGAAAGCAAATGAGTGTCTTGTGATAATTTAGATTCGGAAGATCAATCCTGTGAATGTGGTAGGAGCACTATACTTTTCTTTTAATGAAAATCCAAAAATTGTAATTTTCTATCAAGCCTTTTTATGTTCTGAACTCCCAACTCAGTAAGTCTAGATCTCCAAATTGAAATTTACTACAATTCTTATACAATCAGTCACATTCCTGGATACACAGCATAATGTTAATTGCATATTAGATTTCAAACTTGGGAAGAGGGATAGTTATACAATAGGAAACTAAATAGTTATCTTATTAAAATGCTTATTAAAGTAGTTGGATTTGTATGTCTGAGTAAATATACATAGAATGGCACTGTAGTGTATCATTTATGAGTGGGTCTCTGTGTTCATTATCTGTAAACACAATACCAGTTTCCTTTGCCTTTTTCTTTGAACCAATTTAATCCATTGCATTTGTTGCCGATAAACAAAAAGATACAAAAACAGGTGCAGTGAGGTAGCTTATACAATGCAAGCTGCTGAATTACAATACGTTCTTTGAGAGCAGGGATATCCCTTTTCTCCCTTTAACCTACTCAACATATGTTGGCAGGCCCACAGGAGTACAAACACAAGTATGCTGGAATAGAATGGGCATGATTCATAATAAGTCAGAACAAAATTCAGTCTCCATATGCACCTCCTACAACAGTTAATTGGCAATAAGCATATTCATTTTTAAAAAAAATCACTGGATTTTTAAATTATGATTACAAGGAAAAGAACACAAAAAGAATGAAAGAGGAAAAAGTCATTAAGAAAGTATAACACATGGAGAACCTACTTGTTCCTTGAGCTGCTACTCTAGAAGGTTGGAGTCACCCTTCACAGAGAGAGTGGGGAAAGAGAAAGACAAGAGATTTTCCAGGGTCGATAGCTAGGCTCTACATTTGTACTGAATTCTGTTGATCTTGTGTAGGGACATTTACACTCATAATTTTTGCCACTGCAGATTTTTGTAACATTTAAGCATTAGCATTTCTGCATCTCATTGATTATGCTTTTCCTTTTTTTCTGTATGTCATGGAAACCTGATCCCAAATACAGTAATTGTCAAATTGATATTTTCTTTGAATCTTTACACAGAAAAGAGCTATTCTGGAAGAATTTAAGAGCAGTAAAACAACATTTGGTACAGTAGTGAGATGAAGGCAATTGTCTGCCGTCTTTAAAATTCCAGATTTATGAAAAAGTAGAGTGGGGTGCCTTTTCACTTTCAAATTGTTTGGCAACATATATTGCAGTTACAGATTCATAACTAGAGTTATAAATATGCATGACTGTTCCATGTTTATTTATACTGCATTTTCACAAACACGGCATCATTGTCATGATAAATATGTTTTGCAAACCTACCTTAACAGCCAACAGCTGAACTGTGCAACCGAGGCTCTGTTCTGCTGCCAGCTGAGACACACAGGATGATGGTTGCTTCCCACCAAGTCAATTCTGCAGTGTGAACAACAAATTGCAACAGGGGTCCTGCTTCTCATTGTCACAGCCTTGCTGACAGGTGGGAGAGTGGAATGGCCTCTTGCTGTGCTCTGATCAGCAACAGAACAGACCTTCACCATTCAGTACAGTTGCGGGCTGTCAAGTAGGATTGTGGGGTTACGCATTTGTAACTAAGTGAGTGATATAGGATTTCAGCCATCATTTTAAAAGTATTTCAAAGATTTTAAAACCCATACAAAAGAGAAATACAAAGGACATTTAGTAGTAGCAAACATCAACTAGGAAGACAGTAAGGGATTATTACATATTAAAACCAATAAAACAGCTGATAAACAGTAAACGGCAATACCCTACCTACTGCTATTTTCTCATCACACTTGCACTCTAGAGTCATGCAAGTGAATGTTACAATAGCTGCTGGCAAACACAAAAATCTAGACTTGGTGGCAAAAGGTCTGCAATGAAGGGAGGCCTTTCTGAAACAGCCCGTTCCATAATAGGATGCCAGCACTAGCAAGGTACTTTGACAATCACTGTGGCCTATTGTCTTTCAAGGCAGGGATGCCTTGGGGAAGGGCCTCCACCTAGATCTGTCAGACAGCTTGGTAAGACAGGCTTCCCCCACCCCTCAGTCTGAAGCCTTAAAGAACAGCCACGGGCTTAAGCATTTACCTTTGGTAAATAGTGGAAGAGGCAGTTGTATTTATGAAGTCTGGATTAATTAGGTGGGAAATGAATCTTACAAATGCCTGGTGGCAAAGGAGTTTGGCTATGTTTGCCTGGAGTTAAGGCTGCTTTTTAGAGTGGGCCAACATTCCCTTCTAATTTGGGACAGAATGTGCGTGACAAAAACATACCCTCCTATTTAACGAATTTGCAGGGACACTTGAAATCCTAATACAGATATCTCCCACATAATTTTTCCTCCTCTTTTCCTTCTTCTTCTCACTGGACTTCATTCTGCTGCAAATTGAGTTCAAAGTGTAAAAGTAATTTGCACTCAATTAGCTCAGCAGTGGGAGGCAGGCAGAGGTATAACCTTGCCCTTCCCTATGGGGCACAAGGCAAAGCAAACTGCTGCAGCCTCGCTGTTCTTTTCCTTAATAACTTTTGCCATCTTGATCACAACTCCAATCTTGGTCTGCACATTGCCACAGATAATCCTACAATGTAATTGGAAGGACAAAAGAACACAACCACCATATCTTGAAAAGCAAAGCAACCCACTGAACATTTTGCAAATACACACATCCTAAAGGTATCTGCTTTCTGCTGGGCAAAGGAAAACTGCAAATGAAAATAAGGAGGGCCCACCTTCCTTCAAATTGCCCCAGCCTTCAGCTAATGTTTAGATGCAACACTTCAACAGAAAAACACATTCTCAATACCCGGGTGCTCAACATCCAGTGTCTTCCCAATCAGTTACTAGCCATTCCATTTTGCACCAACCAAAGTGGTGCCATGGAGAGAGTGCATATCACAATCACATTCTCTGTACTGGCCAATACCTCTGCTGAGGCTTGTGTGTAAGAAACTGTTTTCTGTTCAAAGATGCCACTGCTTTGTGGTTAAGCTGTGAGGTCCTTGACCTAGAAAATAGCTTCTTACAGCCACAATCAACTATCAGTGCATAACCTTCCAGACTTGTGGTTTACTTCCTCCTCTCTACAAACTAGTGGAGGGTGCCACGTATGGTCATTGCTTGAGACTGGCTTTGCTGTGCCAGCAAGCCCCATCCTGTCCTTTGCCACGTTATCTTGCTCCTGAATCTCATATCATAGGAGACTTGGAGAGTCCTAAGTCAGATTACAGCAATTGCTAAGAATATCCAGCACTGGAAGGAGATTGTCTGGGAAGCTGATACCTAGCAAAAGATCCCGGACTCCTTGGACTGTATTCCAGAAGACAGGGGTAGACAAGTTGCTGCTCTATGTTTAACTCAAGTCTGATTTTAAAAAATATCATGAAAACAACACATTTCACTTTAGGGAATAAAGGAATGAGTTGAAAGAGTTCTTGGTTCCTGCAAGGCAGATGCATCTTATCTATGAGACTTACAAGGAACCCAGCTTCCCCATTTAAATCAAATAGGTGAAGTTTTCAATCCTTATTTGGTTCCAATCCTTGAAATTATTGGGCATTTTATTTGTAAAAAAGTTCTTTGCCTAACTGAAATTCTAGTTGGAGCTACAATTACACCATAGTCAATGTTGTAGTCTCAAATATAGAAGCTCTCAGAATCAGCTCCTGGTAAAATCTGTTCTACAGCAGCCATGAACATTTGTGATCTCCTCGATAAATATAGCTTTGCCTCTGAAGGAAAAGTAAAAAGGGTCTCACACAACAAAAATTTTTTTAAGAAAAAAAATCTGCTAGTATGTGTTCAGGCCCTTTGGTACTTTCTTAGTACATGTTGATGTTTTGCTAAGCTTGATATATTATCTGAAAAGCAATGCAGATCATTCAGCCAGAAACTGTCATGCAAGAGTACAACTCAGTATGTGAATGTTTGATCCATTTCTTTTATTTCATTTAGGCTGCAGCTTTAAATATACTCTCAGGGACAAAAACCCCATGGCACTTACATCTACGGTGGACATGTGGAGATTTTTACTGTGCGGAATTTTGCATATTCTGCATGCCTTCATGCAGGAGTTGACTTGTGATACACATAATGAAAATACAGGCCATAAAGAACTTCCTGAACACTAAACTAAACTATGTTCAGTAGCATTTGTCCAAGAGAAGACACAAGGGATAGAGTCACAGATTCTCTTTCAGGAAAGAAATGTGTTTCTAATACAGTCTTTGTTAAAATCTCCAGACAGCAAAAATAAATATAAGGGGGAAAGCATGGTGGTAGAAACACTGTGTTCAATGAGGAGGATTACTGACAATGGAATCCTACACAGGCATTTATTTGGAGAAGTCCAGTGCATCTAAGTCATACCAGTATTTGTTTGTTGTGTCTGTTGCAACTGACCCACCCATCTGACTTCTGAGTCTGAGCAAGTGTGACTCACCCAAGGTCATCCAGTGGGGTTTCCATGGCTGAGTGTAGGGATTGAACCCACTTCTCCCAGAGTCCTAGTTTAACATTCAAACCACCCCACCATACTGGTACCATATCTGGTACCAGATATACTAATATACCTCAAAACAAAGCAGTTACAGAGTGCTATGATACTGAGCAAGAGCTATGTGTGTAGTGCTTTGAGCATTGGACTACAACCCTGAGATGCAGGTTTCTATTTCGTATTAGCCATCTTGGGTTATGGAAACAATCCTTGCAAGTCATACTCTCAGCCCCAGAAAACCCTGTGATAGTGTCACCTTCAGAATTGCCATAAGTCAGAAATGATTTTGAAGGTCAGCAACAACAACAACAACAGCAACAACAACAACAATGACTGAGCAATAAGCAAGACAGCCACAATAAATCAGCAAAACCTGGAGGCAAACACACAAAAGTTAAAGAATGAATGTTTTTATAATTATCACTGCTGCTACTGGATTATTTCTGTAGCAAACTAGGTATGCAATACATAAAGTACACAGCTGTAATATAAAATTTTCCTAATTGTTCATAAAGTTTTCAGTTTTATAGTCTCTAAGGGTACCAGAGGCTCTTAAGAGACATTGGATATCCTGTCTCTGAGGCACGGCTTTCTGAAAGTTTTGGTTTCAGCTAATTTTTTGAAATAACTCAGAAACTTCCATGTCAGACCTCTGATGTCAGTGAAAGCAAAGCTGGGCAGATTGGAAAAAGATGCAGGGGCATAGATTGTCCTTGGGGGGATGCAAGATGAGGACAATCCTTCACCACAGTAAAATTTTCCCCCTGCTCTGTGCAAAATTTCCTTCATCTGTCTTGCTAGCATTGAGCAGGTTAAAGTTCAGTAGAGAGTTTAGGAATACAATTCAGAGATCCAAAAGCAAAAGTGCAAGCAAAGAGAGTGAAGGCAATGAAAACACAGCAAATATGAAAGTTTAACACCAGAAATTTGGAGAAACTGAGGAGAAATTTCATGGGGGCAGAATTCTTTTTTTGAGAGGCATGGCTCTGATTTTGCCCCCCCCATAGCTAGATGCCTCCAGGGATGTAGCTATGGGGGGGGGGCAAAATGAGGGCATTGCCTCTCAAAAAAAGAATTCTGCCCCCATGAAATTTCTCCTCGGTCTCCAAATTTCTGGTGTTAGAACTTTCATATTTGCTGTGTTTCCATTCCCTTGGTCTCTTTGCTTGCACCTTTTCTTTGGATGTCTGAATTGTATTCCTAAACTCTCTACTGAAGTTTTAACCTGCTGCAATGCTAGCAATTTGGGGATTGAAGGAAATTTTCAGCAGGAGGGTGAGGGGGGAGAATTTTACTGTGGTGCAGGATTTGCCTTATTTCTGCATCCCCCCGCCGCAATCTATGCCCCTGCATGCTTTCCAATCTGCCAGCTTTTTGCTTTCACTGACATCAGAGGTCTGACATGGAAGTTTCTGAGTTATTTCCATGGAAACAGCTGAAACCAAAACTTTGGGAAAGCAGACTTCTCCCTCCGTCCTCAGAGACAGGATATCCAATGTCTCTTAAGGCCTCTGAGTTGCCTTTTCAGAGACTATAAAACTGAAAACTTTATGAACAATTAGCAACTAATATTCCTACCAAGTTTACCCCTTCTCCTCTTCCTGTACTAAATTTTATATTACAGTTTTGTGTACTTTTATGTATTGCATACCTCAGTTTTGCTACAGAAATAATCCAGTAGCAGCAGTAGTAGTTATTAAAAAACATTTATCCATTCTTAAGCTCCTGTGTTTCCTGCAGGTTTTGCTAGATTTATTGTGTATATGTTGCTTATTGCTCAGTCATTGTTGTTGTTGTTGCTGTTGTTGTTGTTGTTGTACGCCTTCAAATCATTTCTGACTTATGGCAACCTGAAGGTGACACTATCACAGGGTTTTCTGGGGCTGAGAGTATGTGACTTGCCCAAGGTTGCCCGGTAGATTTCCATGGCTGAGTGCGAAATCGAAACTGGTCTCCAGGGTTGTAGTCCAATGCTCAAAGCACTACAGCACATTAGCTCTTGCTCAGTCATTAGCACTATCTATTCCTTTGTTTTCAGGTATATTAGTATATCTGGTACCAGATATGGTACCAGTATAGTGAGGTGGTTTGAATGTTAGACTAGGACTCTGGAGAAGTGGGTTCAAATCCTCACTCAGCCATGGAAACCCACTGGATGACCTTGGTAAGTCACACTTGCTCAGACTCAGAAGCAGTCAATGATAAACCCCTCTGAATAAATCTGGTCAAGAAAGCCCTTGGATGGGGTCACCATAAGTCAGACAGACACAACAACAAATACTGGTATGACTTAGATGCACTGGACTCTTGGAATAAATGCCTGTGTAGGATTCCATTGTCAGTAATCCTCCTAGATTGGACACATGTTTGACCCCCACTGACATCTTTCCCCCCCCTTATATTTATTTTCTGCTGTCTGGAGATTTTAACAAAGCTGTCTAGAAACACATTTCTTTCCTGAAAGAATGTACAGCTAGCGTGGAACATATATGGTTTTCTATCCCTTGTGTGTTTCTCTTGGAGAATGCTACTGAACATAGTTTATTTTAGTGTTGAGGAAGTTCTTTATGGCCTGTCTTTTTCATTATGTGTATGACAGTTATTCTCTATGAAGGCATGCAGAATATGCAAAATTACGCACAGTACAAAGTCTAGGCATGTTAACGTAGATGTAAGTCCCATGGGGCTTTCTCCCTAGAGAGTATATTTAAAGCTGCAGCCTAAATGAAATAAAAGAAATGGATCAACATTCACATTATCATTGGTTGCTACTCTTGCATAACAGTCTGGCTGAATGATACTGCATTGCTTTCAGATAATATATCAAGCTTAGCAAAACATCATTTATCTAGGAGTGTTTCCCAAAGGGCCTGAACTACATACTCACAGATTTTTCTTAAAAAAATTTTTGCTTCTGTGAGCCCTTTTACTTTTAGCTTCAGAGGCAAAGCTTCTGAATATTTTATCGAGGAGATCACAAATGTTCATGGCTGCTGCTGAACAGATTTTACCAGGAGTGTTAGACTGAGTCTCAAGAGCTTCTCTTGTTCGGAGCTTACAACATCGCTATCATGCTAATTGTCAGCTGAGATATGACTAGAATTTCAGTTGCACAAAGAACTTTTTTACAAATAAAATCCCAATAATTTCAAGGATTGGAACCAAATAAGGATTGAAAACTTCCACCTATTCGTTAAATGGGAAGCTGGGTTCCTTGTAACCTGTCATCATAAGATGCATCTCCTTGCAGGAACCAAGAACTCTTTCAACTCATTCCTTTATTCCCTAAAGTGAAATGTGTTCCTTTTCATGATATTTTTTAAATACAGACTTGAGTTAAACATAGAGCAGCAACTCCTCTACCCTGTCTTCTGGAATGCAGTTCCAAGGAGTCCAGGGATACTTTGCTAGGTATCAGCTTTCCCAGACAATCTCCTTCCAGTGCTGGATATTCTTAGCAATTGCTGTAATCTGACTTAGGACTCTCCAAGTCTCCTATAAGGGATCTAGAATTCAGGACAGCTGAGGATGAACGTGGCAAGGGAACAGGATGGGCCTGCTGGCACAGCAAAGCCAGTCTCAAGCAATGACCATACATGGGCACCCTCACTAGTTTGTAGAGAGGAGGAAGTAAGAAGCTGGGGGAGGGAGGGAACCTTGAAGGTTATGCACTGATAGTTGATTGTGGCTGTAAGAAGCTATTTTGGCAGTCAAGGACCTCACAGCTTAACCACAAAGCAGTGAGATCTTTGAACAGAAAACAGTTTCTTACACACACAAGCCTCACAAGGTATTGGCCAGTACAGATGTCATTGTGATATGCACTCTCTCCAGTCGCACCACTTTGGTTGGTGCAAAATGGAATGGCTAAGTGACTGATTGGGATAAGACACTGGATGTTGAGACACCGGGTATTGGATTTCCTTTCTGTAACCAAGTACAATTTGAAGTGTTGCATCTAAGATTAGCCCTAAAAGGCCGGGACAATTTGAAGGAAGGTGGGCCCTCCTTATTTCCATTTGAGTTTTCCTTTGCCAGCAAAAGCAGGATACTTTAGGATGTGTGTATTTCAAAATGTTCAGTGGGTTAGCTTTGCTTTTCAAGATATGGTGGTTGTGTTCTTTTCTCCTTACGTACATTGTACGTATGTGTGGCAATGTGTGGCCAAGTAGCATTGGAGTGTGATCAAGATGGCAAAAGTTATTAAGGAGGAAAAAGACACAAGCTAGGAGAGGCTGCAGCAGTTTGCTTTTGCCTGTGCCCATAGGGAAGGGCAAGGTTCTGCCTCTCCCCTCCTCTCCCCACTGCTGAGCTAATTGAGTGCAAATTACTTTTACACTTTGAACTCAATTTGCAGCAATTGAAGTAAGTGAGACAAAGAAGGAAAGAAGGAAGAAAGAGTATCTGGGAGATATATATATATAGGATTTGGAATTGTCCCTGCCAAATTGGGACAGATGGAGGGTATGTTTTTGTCACGGCACATTCTGTCCCAAATTAGAAGGAAATGTGGCCCAGCTGCTAAAGCAGCCTAACTACCAGGCAAAAGCATCACCAAAGCCTTTTCCCCACCAGGCATTTGTAAGATTCATTTCCCCACCTAATTAATCCAGACTTCCCCAATTGATCCAACTCCCTCTTCCACTCCTCTGCCAAAAGTTGAAATGCTTAAGCCCGTCACTGTCTTTAAGGCTTGGGGATCTGAGTCATCCTAGGGGTGGGGGAACCAACTATCCTGTGGCAATGAGCTGTCTGGGCATGAAGATCTTGGGTGGAGGCCCTTCCCAAGGCATGCCTGCCTTGAAAGACAATGTAGGTAGCAGTGATTGTCAAGATGGCTTAGCGCTGGCATCCTATTTATGGAACGGGCTTGTCAGAAAGGCCTACCTTCATTGCAGAACCTTTTGCCACCAAGTCTAGATTTTTGTGTTTGCCAGCAGCTATTGTTAACATTGACTTGCATGACTCTAGAGTGCAAGTGATGAAAATGGCATAGGCCATTGGTATTGCCGTTTACTGTTTTATCAGCTGTTTTATTGGTTTTAATATGTAATAATCCCTTATATTCTTGTTAGTTGATGTTTCCTTTGTTCTTGTACTTAAATGTCCTTTGTCTTCTTTTGTATGGGTTTAAAAATCTTTGAAATACTTTTTTAAAATGATGGCTGAAATCCTATATCACTCACTTAGTTACAAATGCGTAACCCCACAACCTACTTCTACAGCCAGCAACTGTACTGAATGGTGAAGGTCTGTTCTGTTGCTGATCAGAGCACAGCAAGAGGCCATTTCCAGCCCTCTCCCACCTGTGAGCAAGGCTGTGACAATCAGAAGCAGGACCCCTGTTGCAATTATTTGTCACACTGCAGATCGCTTGGTGGGAAGCGGCCAGAAGCATCATCCTGCTGTGTCTCAGCTGGCAGCAGAACAGACCTTCGTTACACAGTTCAGCTGTTGGCTGTTAAGGTAGGTTTGCGGAGGGCATTTATTATCATGACAATGATGCCATCCTTGTGAAAATGCAGTATTAATAAACATGGAACAGTCATAGATCTATAACTCTAGGTTATGAATCTGTAACTGCAATATATGTTGCCAAACAATTTTTGAAAGTGAAAAAACCCCACACCCCAGCTACTACTTTTTCATAAATCTGGAAACTTAAAGACGGCAACGTCCTCATCTCACACTACTGTACCAAATGCTGTTTTTACTGCTCTTAAATTCTTCAGATAGCTCTTTCTCTGTAAGATCGGGGAAGAGTGCTTCTGAATCTATCAATTTGACAATTACTGTATTTGGGATCTAGGTTTCCATGACATACAGAAAAAAAGGAAAAGCATAATCAATGAGATGCAGAAATGCTAATGCTTAAATGTTACAAAATTGCAGTGGTCCAAATTTATGGTGCCTAAATGTGCCTACACAGATCAACAGATACAGTACAAATGTATAAAGCCTTTGAGCTATTGACCCTGGAAAATCTCTTGTCTTTCTCTTTCCCCCACTCTCTGTGAAGGGTAGTACATCCTCCAACCTTCTAGAGTAGCAGCTCAGAACATAGTTGTCCATGTGTTATACTTTCTAATGACTTTTCCTCTTTCATTCTTTTCTGTTTCTTTTCCTTGTAATCATAATTTAAAAATCCAGTAATTTTTTTAAAATGAATATGCTTATTGCCAATTAACTGTTGTAGGAGGTGCATATGGATAATGTTTCACAAGAGAACTGAATTTTGTTTAGGGGTTCACCTGACTTCCAAATCTCTATGAATCATCCCAGTTCTATTCCAGCATACTTGTGTTTTCTACTCCTGTAGCATGTCCAACAGTGTTCAAGTAGGTTAAAGGGAGAAAAGGGATATCCCTGCTTGCTGAAGAACGATGAAACCGCACAGTCTGCATTGTCTTGAGCTTACCTCACTGCACCTGTTTTGTATCTTTTGTTATCGGCAACAAATGCAATGGATTAAATTGGTTCAAGAAAAAGGCAAAGGAAACTGGTATTGTGTTACAGATAGATGGACACCAGAGACCCACTCATAAATGATACACTACAGTGCCATTCTATGTATATTTACTCAGACATAAATCCAACTACTTTAATAAGCATTTTAAATAAGATAACTATTTAGTTTTACTATATAACTATCCTCTTCCCAGTTTGAAATTCTATATGCAATTACATTATGCTGTATCCAGGAATGTGACTGATTGTATAAGAATTGTATAAGAATTTTAAATTTGGATTTCGAAATAGACTTACTGAGTTGGGAGTTCAGAAACATAAAAAGGCTTGATAGAAAATTACAATTTTTGGATTTCAGATTAAAGTAAAAAGTATAGTCCCACCACATTCACAGGATTGATCTTTGCGAATCTGATTATTCACAAAGCAACTCGCTTGCTTTCCCTATTCTTGCCCTCCCATTCCCCTGCCTTTTGTCTGGGATGTGATGCCTTCCTTCCATGAACCCGGACAAAAGGGAAGCAAATGGTGGGAGGGAAGACACGTGAGTGCCCATGAGGCTGCCCCCTCCCATTCACTTGACAATTGTCTGGGCACCTGGAAGAAAGGCATCATGCCAGGCCAAAAAGCAAGCAATGGGGAGGGGGTGGTACATGCATGATTTCTGCAGGTACAGGATGCCATGTAATGGGAAAAGTTTCCAATGTCACTTGAAGTTATCTTTTCACTTGAAAGAAATATGCTTATGTAGCATAATCTTGTACCTTTATGTATATATCCCAAGGGTCTGAAGTAATTGATTTAGAGCTGGAGAATGTGTTGCATACCAGATGAAGTTGAACTCCAGTGCCCATTAGCCTCAGCCAGCCTGGCCAGTGATGAATGGTGATGAGAGTCATAATTGTTAATATCAATAGGGCCACCGGTTCCCTGGGATCCTGAAATTAATGAGAAGGCCAAAGAGGGTGGATTTAAAGTGTTTGGTGATGACAAACAATGTGCAGAAATTGCATTTGTATTTGTCTACATGCATGATGGATGGCTGTATAGCACAGCTGGGAAAAGTTACTTTTCAGACTACAGCTGCCAGAATCTTGCAGCTAGCATGCCCACTGGCTATTTTGGCTAGGCAATTGTGTGAGTTTTATCTCCCAAAATAACTTTTTCCCACTCTGGAATTTCATGAGTCATATGGTGGGCCAGTTCAACTGATTCTGAGCCTGTGGTTTTCATGCCTAATACTGTGTCTCTGCCAAGCACGCAGAAGTACAGATCAGTTAAAATGGCCACTTAGCTACACTAGCTCTGAAAATCATAGTCAACAAAGCTTTTGAGCGAATTGCACCAAACAGTTTCAGTCTATGGAAACGAACCCCCACCCCTGGACAAGATCAAAAATATGTCAGCATTTCTACCAACAAAACATTATGAAACATGAAAAACATTTCCAAGGGAAAGAGGAACCATGCTAAACTAGCCTTGTGGTTACTCTGAGAGGAAATATGCTGTTCACAGATTTGGTTCAAGAAATAAACATGTGGGATCATCATAGAAGGCCATTTCCATTGTTACAGTTCCATACCTGGGGTTTTGAACATGTGTAAAGGGGAAGTTAGTGACCAGAAACACAGATGTGAGTCTTTGTAATTCATGCAAAATAGCATTCTGCAAAGACCTTGACATTTTCCTCAGGAGAACATCTAAGCATATTTGGATTTTTAGAAAGCCCACCAAATATTTCTGAACAAGTCTCTATACTATTTTTCAAAATGGAGTGGGAGAAAGGAACTTATTATCAAAAGTAGTTCAGCCTTTGGCTTATATCCCTGCAATGTTTTTCAAATGAAAACCAGGACACATGTGGCAAAGCAATATCAAAAAGTGAGCAAGATGATATTAAAAGTCAACATGAGTTTTTCAAAAACAAGTCATTCATCTTATCTTTTTTATAGAGTTGCTACTTTGGTAAGTGAAGGGAATGCTGTGGATGTAACATATCTTGACTTCAGCAAGGCCTTTGACAAGTTCCATGATGTGCTTGCAAACAAGTTAGTAAAAAGTGGGCAAGACAATGCACCTATTAGCTAGATGTGTAACTGATTGACAGGCTGAACCCAATGGCTCCTCTTCATCCTGGAAAAAAGTGACTAGTAGGGAGCCACAGAGTTCTGTCTTGGACCCCCTGCTATTCAACATCTTTATCAATGATTTGGATGAGGGAATAGAGGGCATTCTTATCAAATTTTCAGATGACACCAGATTAGGATGGGTAGCTAACACCCCAGAGGACAGGATCAGAATTCAAAATGATCTTAAAAGATTAGAGAGCCAGGCCAAAACTAACAAAATGAACACCAACGGGGAAAATTGCAAGTCATCAGATTCTACAGAGAAAAATGAAATGTACAGATATAGGATGAGTGACATCTTGCTTGACCACAGCTCGTGTGAATGAGCTCTGAGGTATTTGATAGACTACAAGCTGAATATGAGTTAGCAGTGTGATACCACAGCTAAAAAAATGCCAATGAGAATCTGGATTGTATCAATAGGAGTATAGTGTTCTGTCAAGGGAAGTAATAGTGCCACTCTATACTGCTTTGGTCTGGACCCCACCTGGAATACTGTGTCCCATTGTGGGCACCACAGCTCAGGAAGGATATTGTCAAAAAGCCCAAAATAGATCCAGAGGAGGGTAATCAAAGTGGTCAAAGGCATGGAAACCATCCCCTATGAGGAGTGGCTTAGACAGCTGGGTATATTAAGCATCAAGAAGAGAAAGTTAAAAGGTTTATTTAACTGATAATCTATTTCTCATAGG
Organism: Iguana delicatissima; assembly: GCA_948472985.1. NCBI lineage: Eukaryota > Metazoa > Chordata > Lepidosauria > Squamata > Iguanidae > Iguana > Iguana delicatissima. The sequence continues at coordinate 21,686 of CAOKZL010004062.1, forward strand.
TGTTCATGTTTTTAACAAGGTCTGAATACCCTAAAAGGACCAAATCTCGTCTGACCTTAGAAGCTAAGCAGGGTCAGTCCTGGTTAATACTTGGGTGGAAATCTGACAATGAATACCAGCTGCTATAAGCTTCATTTCAGAAGAAGAAACTAGCAAAACCAACTCTGATTATTTGTTGTCTAAGAAAACCCTATGAAATGCATAAGGTCACCATAAATTGACAGGCAACTTGGAAGGCATGTACACACAAAATAAACAAATGAGTAAATGAGTGACATGTTTTCAATTCAAACACTTGCTTATGAAGTATCTCTGCCAGTCTACACAGCAATACATTCTGGTGCATCTAGAAGAAATTTCATATCATTCACTGTTTGGAAAAAATGACTTCACTGCTTAAACTTTTACAAACTGTATACAATTATATGTAAGGGATGTGTGTGTGTGTGTGTATTTACTGCAAAATCTTTGAAAACAGAAGCTAATGAAAGCCAAAAGAGGTCACAAATGTGTTAATTCAGAGAAAAGCAAAAACGAGGGAACACAAACAATGCAGACATGTATGATTTAAGGTAAGTTTCACACAAAGCAAAGCAAAACGGAAAAAAAGGAAAAAAAGGAGGAAGCGGAATCCGAAATCATTATCCAGCACAAGTGAGAGATTAGGATTACTCACAGTTTTCTACTGCTGTGCAGCTTTAGGCTTCAGCCTGTCTCTCCCTGGCCTCAAAACTGCTGTTGGATAAATATTATATGAGGGGATTTGGTGGCCACAGTTTTCTTCTCCATGGTTCTTAGCTGTTGCCCTTTATTCACACTTTCTCCCTGTGGTATCTTTTGCTCTCTCAGAGCTTCTACTCGCCATCAGAAATACCCCACAATAAACCCTTTCACAGAATATCCTATGACAGCTCCTCAAAAGGGAAAAATAATTGCAATAGAGGTATCCTATTGGTGTCATGAAGGATACAAAGACTTAAAGTTCCCCTGATGCCCCATGCTAAAGTGCTGAGGTGTGTGATTAAGGTATAGTTTGGCTTTGTGACAGTGGCGCATAATTAAGCAGGTATTGCACAAAGAATATATTTGATTCTCTTTGCCCCATACAATCCTTCTGCAAACAATGGTGTACCATGAGCATTCTGGATTCATAAAGTGTGACAGAATTGATATGCTTGCACCCCACAGCTGTGCAGTAGGATTTGCTTCAAGATAACCTTTGTCCATGCTTCAAGCCTAGCAACATGACCCTCACCGCATATGTGTTATTAGCAAAAACTCTTTTCCTGCACATATGAGTCTACAGAATCTTTAAGGAACAAGATAGACACTTTTTCACAGCCTCTTTTAGGCACCATACTTCAATAGTACATTGTTCCATTTCAGTCCCAGCATTGCCATTTCTGTGAGATCGTATTGAGTTAAGAACACTCTGATCGCACCGTTTCAAATTAAGTGGATGAGTAGCATTATTACTACCAGTGTTCCCACTGCATTACAGCATCATTGGCGAGTTCTTTCCTCTTGCCCTTCCCCCTCCCTACAGCTCATGATTGTGTTTTTTCAAGCTGTACTAGCATAGCTACATTGTAATGTCATGAAGATGGACCAGATGCTACTGTATTTGTGTGCTATAATGCTAAAAAAATGTATTTAAAAAAAAACTCAACCCAGCTGATAAGATTGTGGTGGGAAGGAGGAAGTGATTACTGGTTTTTTTCCAGCAGTGAAAAAGGGCTGATTTGCAGTGCATGGGAACAGGAAAGCTGGTCAGCAATGACATCATGTGATAGCGTTGCTTTGGCAGGATGACAACTTCGTGTGGTAAGGGCCTTAAACTCCCTGACAGTGAAGGTATCATGTTTGCCAAGCAACGTAGAGCACAAAATGAAACTGACTCCCAGTCTAGGTAAAGTCAACTCTAGTTTCCAGTTCAGTATATTGAATAAAGAACCTAGTGGAGAGAAGTTCATAAATAGCCCCTGTGAACACAAAATTAGCTACCTAGACATTGATATCAGGATCCTAAGTCCTTATTAAGAATAACCCCATAGCATAGCTTAGGACATTCTTACAGATTTGCCAGTTACACAAAGACAAAAGTTTCCTTCAAAATCAAATTTATTCCTACAGGGTCTGGATTGGGACCAGACACAGAAATTCAAAGTAACTAGTTAGCAGCTTAAGTGGTCCTGATCATATGTCTGTCATGGGATTTTGCAAGTGCCTAGTTACCACAAGGCTAGACTCAGACGTGGGTAAGTAAAGGGTGAGAATCAGCCTGCAATGTGTATAAACCTAGATTTTGGTGTCCTGTTCTTTGTTTAGACACATCCTAGCAATCTGAGGGTGTGGAGAGCAAGAAGTTGGATTAATCACTGAGGGAAAGTGAGTATGTATAAAACAACTTCACTAGCAGTTACTGCTATACACTCTAATGGGACAGGAAAATCTTACAAATTTGTGAACTGCTGCTTAGAACTTTATCATACCAAGAGATTACATTGCACCCTCAGTATTAGGTACTTCATGCGCAAACCTGAGGTTGTACAGAGTGTCATGTCCGTTATCATCAATGGATATGATGGGGCAGATGTCCACACTGCCACAGGTGCACGTACATTGTGTCTGTTGAAGATAAGGGAACACAGACATTCACTTTGTTTTACATGGGGATTCCTGGAATGTACCTCACAAATATGGAGGGTGCACTATATTCTTTTTTTCAAGAAGTCTGAATAATGTAGATGAGTAACGTTCATCAAAATTTGGCAGAAATGCAGACTAGAAAACTGGATTTGGAGGTACTGTATGTGTATCTGCACCTTCAACTAATCTGTTGACTTATGGAGGCCCCCAATTTCAAAGGGTTCATGTGATATGTCATTGTCTCCCTCTAAAATATAGCCCACAGCACCTGGTATTCTCTGGCAGTACTAACCAGACTTGATCCTGCTTAGCTTCAATGATCAGATGAGATCTTGTACCTTCATAGATTTTAAGTTTCTTAAAAGGGATTAGATTCATCAATTTTCAACATACTTAAGTTTGCTGTGTCAGTGGCAGGTTGTAATGAAACCATCAGAAAGTTTGGCACAGTTGTAGAATTGAGTGAGTAAAACATTGAAGTAAGGTTTTGTATTACAGGTGTCATTTTATAGTTAAAATAATGTAGAGGCTTACAATGGCAAGCAAAGAACTTCCCCTCCCAAATTGTCTAAAATAAAAGTGTGCTTTATTTACAGCTATAACCCTGTACTAAATCCTCGTTATGGGGGAAATTGTTACTGGACTAACAGTATGGACCAACAGAGCAACCTATATACATTTTTTTTTTACATTGAGCAGACAGTATTACATACATGAATGGATAATATCCATCATATGTAAAGAAACATCAGTCAATCACACTTTTATATAACTACTATACTCTTTTTTCTGTTACCTTGAGACACAAGATCAATTCATACTGATGATATTTTCTATGATACTGTGTATGTGGGTACTTCATTACTTAGAATCAAATTATGCATTACTTTGGGGTGGCACCTCAACCCAGAATGGCATTTTTAAAGTAATACAGTTGGACCTAAGAGAAAAATCAGTGTAGACAAGATGACACCCTTGGTGAGACCACAATGTTCTCTGTCATTGTGATATTGGAAGCCTTCATCATGGAGATGCAGTCATGTCATTCTCATACTAATTCTAACTTATCTACATTCATAGTTATTTGGGTCTGGAAAAGATCTCTTTTTTCAGTTTCGCAATATGATAAAATCCCCTTAGGTATAGACATCAACTACTACCATTTTCTCATGGTGAGTAAACAAGGTCAGAACGGCTGACCTTGAGTATACAAAGAATGTTTTGGGACTCACTCTCCTGAACAAAGGGTAGTTATTCTCTAGTAACTTATGTGTGACTTAAAGTATCAAGAAATTATATACATTTTTTAATGTTTCTGCCAAGAAGTTAAAGATGTGTGACTTTGGGGGGATATTTTATTGTCCCATGAAGGCACAAAAGGCACCAGCGGTGAAAACAGCAACAATAACAATCAAATCTGTATGATAAATGGATTTTCAACTAGCTGAACATTTAAAGTAAAAAAATGAATAAAATAAAAACTTTTAGATACTTTAGATAAAAACTTTTAGACAAAAACTTTTAGATACTTTGTATGTTAAAAGGTTATAGCAGTCTCTGTAAGAAGAGGCATGAATGAATATTGCTTATGAATCTGCTGCATTCCCATATATGTTAATATTATGGTTAGATCTTTATTAAGCTAGCCTCCAACTTTGGCCGTTTCTATGTGAGGTTGATTCTTATCCTCCTGTCTGCATGTTGTAGCATTATAGCGTCATAGTTTTCCTCTTGGTTCTTCACATTTTCAGCTCCTAGCGTGGTTCACTGCAACGAGAAACCGCTGTATCTGAAAACCAGAAAAACTCAGATGTAAATCTCCCAAACCAGTTCTGCTTCGTTTTTCACCTACATGCAGAAGTGTAACATCAATTCACAATGCAGAAGTGGCTGGCTAGGGGCGTTCCCAGGCTGCTCTTCTGTCATTTCCATCCCTATCTCTCTCCACCCATCAAAGGATAGACTGCTGTCATTATTGTCTTCATGCATTAAACAGACAACAGGAAGAAGTGTATCTGGTAATGGAACATTAAGATGTGTTTCTTTCACATATCAATGAACATACGTACCTAGGCACAAATATAGCAATGCAGACATGTGTTTAAAATGTGTTTTTAAAAAGAAAAAACAACAGACCAAACAGTGATGGTGAGGCAGGGTGAGGGAGGGGAATGGGAGTGGCCAGGGATTTGCTGTTGCAGATGCAGCAACCACTATTCTCCATGGTAGTATGATGTAAATGGGGTGTGTGTGTAGACAACACAGTTTCTGAATTGGAATATAAAAACACTGCTCTCGATACATGGTGAACTGCTCCTCCCCTCTTGTGTGGAAATGACCTTAGTTTCAGCTCTCCTCAATGTCGGAGATGAACATTAACCATCCAGTGTTCCCTATTGTGACTTCATTTATTTTTAATGTAAAATTTCTCATCCCTACATGGGAGGGTAAATGAGCAGTTTAAAAAAAAAATTCAGGGACTGTACAGGAGTGATCTGGAGACTTGTGATAGCCCAGAACATAAGCTAGAGTCCATCCAGTGTATTATCATTATGATGATTGTGATTGTGATTGTTACTGTTGTTAGTGTTATTATTTTGGAGAAAACATTGATTCCATGTAGGTGATATAGACAAGGCTATCAAAATACCTATAGTAATTATGACATTGTTCATAATTTAGAAGTGTTATAAATTGTAACATTGGCTCTATATTTCTATTATATCCAAGCTATAGGTTACTGCTAAGCCACTGGACCCAAAGTATACATCTCTCCATGTTTGTTGAAGCTTCACTATTAGAACTATGTGCTATGTGTTGCTGATGACAAATCCTGGGTACTTGCCTTCTACTGTTACAATAAAAATTGCAGAATTTTAAAAATATAGAGCAGTAAATTGTGAAACTAAAAAAAAATGCAGGGGCATTTAACAGTAAAGTAATATAAGCAATGCAATCCTATACATGCCTACTCAACAGCCTATCCTAATTAATTTACTTGAAATTAATTTAATGGAATTTCTTACCTAAACATTAGGAATATATTTACTGTCTAAATTATACATTTTTTCTAAGATCGGTATTCTATTGTGGGAGATAGAGGCCTCAGGGATCATTCTAGAGGGACTGTGACTGTGACTTTTGGAAGCTTCACCATTTATTATAAGGTTGTATGGAGGGCACCAACTCAGAACTCATGGCAACTATCAGGCTGTCTCAGTATATCATTAGTCTGATGAAGGTAGTTAAGATGTACCTGGGACCTATTTTGCTGTTGGATGAGTGGATAATGATCTAATTTGGGGTGGAGATAGGTTCATCAACTATGCTTTTGTGGTCTCATCACTTCCATAGGAAGTCTACTTTGGTAGTGTTAGACACTCTCTGCAGGAGTAGAGGGTTGGTTAAGATGATCCACCACCAGACACTTACAAAAACCAAAGTATTTCTGAATATTCTGAGTGATCTTCTGGCTGCTAGGACTGGTGATTTGGTCAAGGTCTTGCTTTCACTATGGAATGGAGAGATGGAAAGGGCTATTTATATAATTGGTCTTGAGAGTCCAATGTGGTGTTATGAAACCTGTAACTTATATTTGTCTACAGGAGAACTCTGGACTATGAATTAGGGTAGATGACAGCTATAGTGCAAGTGGCATAGGTCACTTGCACTATAGGTCACATAGGTCACATAGGGAGAGGATGATTGGAAATTATTCTGAGCAAGGGTTTTTCTGTTATAGCACATTAGTTATGCTTACAAGTTTGATGAGTGCCAAATTTGGCTTCATTTTGACCCCATGTTAAAACATATAGTCTAATTATATTATCCACTTTAGATCTGTATATGGTTTTAACTGTTTTAATGTGTTCTAAATTACTCCATATTTACTATGTTTTAGAGTCTAATTTATCTTTTACAGTCCTAATGTGTTTTTTTAAGAAAAAAAAATGAATTTGACTTATATTGCGTCTTACTCTTACTCTGAGATCTTTGTGTATAGGACAACATCTAAATATTATAAGAAACAAATATATAAATAATGTGAAGCCCATATTTGAGCTTTGAGAAAGAAGAATTGGTGTTCTGTGCTTCCCCAGCATTCCCATCTTGACCAATACCAATCTAAGAGTGGAAGCCTAAACATGCCTCACTATATTCATAGGTTTTTACTCCTTTGTACAGTTGGCCCTCCATATGTGTGGGTTTCACTTTTACATATTTACTCATTCATGAATGATTTGCTGTCACCGCCACTGCTGCTCTATGCCATTTTTTAAATAAAATGTACTAAATATTTTACAACATGAGAACAAAAAGCAAACTAGAAAGGAAACAACAAATGTGTCAAGAATAAAAATCCACTCAGTCATTCATATCTACAGGCATCCAGGCTACCCAGGAAATCACTCAACCCTGAATGGATGTTGGAGGCTCAGAACAGAATAACCACATATGGAGGTAGGTGCTTTTGGAGCTACAGCCCCTCCTATGCCATTTTTAATAGGGACTGAAAGGTTCACGAGACTGCGAGACTGCAAATAAGGCCCGTAAGTCTCTATTAAAAATTATGTAGGCCAGCAGTGGAAGCAGCAGCAGCAGCAGCAAACCCCACTGGCTGCCCACTTCTGCCTGTCGAAGAAACCCTGATGCTTTGAAGGCATCTGCAATGAGTTGAATACACAGTTCATACTTTTTGTGTGTTACATACAGTTTGGGGGAACCTAGAGTTATTCACAATTTTTACACTTTCATAGGGTCTTGTACCCTAGCAAATGTGGAGAGATCATTATACATTTTGTTGGCATTGTAGTTTGAAATTTAAGTGAATACAACTTCTCTGTCTTGCTTTCTTTCACTTGAAATATTTTCTATACACAATCTTACGCTTCCTTTTTTAGAAGTACTCTCAAACTTTTTTTTCCAAGTGTATTTATAATTGAACATTAAAAAAATGCTATGTGGCTTTGGAAAGGATAATATTTGTCCTTTTATCCACAGATTCAAAACTAGAATGCCACTATTGACAATATGTTGGTGTTTTTACAATGCTAAATGTGGATACTTGGATTAAAGCTTCCATTACCATGTCCTTTGCCATTAAAGCGATTTCCCTCTTCTTGGTATCATAACAGCTAATGTTCAGCTCCATTGTCAATATGAGCCACTCATGAGCTGTGAGCTGTTGTCTGTTATTAACTCATCTGGGATTCTGTAGTGAACAAACTGTGATTTACAATGTGTTATTACATTGCTACTTGATGTCTTCTGCAAGGGTTCAATTTCAAAATAATTTGAGTAGTGGCTCACCAGTAAGAGGTAATCTTTCACATTTAATTCAAATAGATCTGCCACCAACCTTGAATCAAGGGCGCTTAAAAATAGCATGCTGTTTAAGTGGCTGTTTTGTAATATGTCCTCAAGATTATTTGCAAAATTTCCTCCTTGGCATTATTTCCATCTTAACTTTGCATATTTTGCTTGAGCAGGGTTGAATATCATAGTTATGTGTGCATACACACACACACACACGCACAAGCCAGTACAATGTAGAAATGTCTGTATTTTCCCCTCCAGTATTCTGTCCAAACTGAACTGATAAGTACAAGGAAACCTCCATATATATTCTGAAATAATCTCCACTGAGTTAGATATGCCTTACTCCTGGATGTGCATAGGATTGCAGCCTTAGGAGTTTCTTATAAAAACTGGAGCTATAGAGAATTCTCCTGCTGCTACACTGCTAAGAGACACCTCTAGAATGACCACAACATTGCTTTGTCTCTGGCCTGGACCTCACCATGGCCAGAGAGGCACCCAGCTGGACTGCTGGTCAGCAACCACTAATCATATTTTAACCTTGCCTCCTCTTCACACATATCAGTTGGAACTGGGACCCTAGGAACTAAAGATCCTGTAAAGTTCTGCTGATACAATCTACTTCATACCCTCTTATGTTTCCAAAGTATGTGTGGCCAGGCAACATCAGAGTGTGGTAAAAATGGCAAAAGTTATTAATAAGGAAGAATATAAAAACTAAGAGAGCAGCAGGTCTTTCAACCTTTGTCTGAGAATCCAGGGAAGGGGGTTTGCTCCCCTCTTTCAAGCCCTTGCTGAGTTAATTGAGTGCAAACTACTTTGGTACTTTTAACTGAGTTGCAGCAATTGAAGTAGGCTTAGAACAAAGGAGGAAATGGGACAATAAGAGAAAAACTGGGCAATTTTCTTAGCAGCTTATAAAGTAAGACAACAGAGACCTAGGCAATTTCTGCACTACACAGTTATTGTGCTATTATTCCACTTTCAATGTCCTGTGGAATTCTGGGGTTTATAGTTTACTGAGGCCAAAGAGCTCTCCAGCTGAAAATTCTAAATGTCCCTCCATAAACTGCAAATCCCAGGATTCCATAGGATGCTGAAAGTAGAATAATAGCACTATAACAGTGTAGTGTGGAAAGGCCCTGTTAAACTTTTTAAATTGTGTTTCCAACATTCATTTATATTGGAATCTTAGAACCCAAGGAAATGGTACATGTGCACAGGATTTAAGCCTTCAAGTTGTATTTCAGCCTTAGAGCTAAAAGAAAGTCTTTTTCTTTTTTTGCATGCATTATCAGATATGTTCCATTTCTGTCTTTTTTAAATAATATGAGCTATGGTATTTGTCCCAGAATTTATGCCTTTCTTTTACCAGTTTATTTGTCTCTGATGGGTAATTTGAAGTGCTGAAGCAGTTCAAGAAGCACACCCTGTGGCTTGTTTAGGCCAGCTGCTGAGTAATTTGTGGAAAAATCAATACAGGATTGCTTCAGGTGTCCAGATTGTAAGCACAAAATTGGGGAGTAGCACTTTAATTTGCAAGCCGACCTTTTGCATTGATGTGTTTAAGGGCAGTAGAAAGGGAGCACTGTCTCTTCAGTCAATAAGAGCAATGTCAAGACATCGGGAACTTCTAATGGCTTACAAATGCTAGAGAACTGGGCAAGCATTAACAATATAGAAAGGAAATGTTGGCACAACTTCTTCTGGTCTCTTTATTACACCCAAGCATCCAATTTGGAATTTTAATCAATGGTTGCTCTGCATGCACTGCCCATTAAAAAAGCAAATATAAACTTGGCTTTATAAAAATGGTAAAGTAATATGGTCATACCTCCCCCCACCAATGTTACTTCTTGTTTCTTTTTAAGATACCCAGATTTCCTATATACATTTTTAATGGATGCCTACCATGTGTACCATTAAAGGATCCCAAGCAATTAGAAAATCTATAAAAGAACCCAGGGTGCCATAAAATGATGGAATATGCCACTGAAAATAGTGTGCAACACCATTACCGTATGCTTTCTTACTCAGTTAGATTTTATGTGTGCAGCATGACTTCAGTAGGTTGTGTATTTTTCTTAAGTACTTCTCTACACAGCAAGCATAACTAAGACAGAAATTTTCTGGGATAATGCTGAAGGGAGAGTAGAGTCGTTCCTGGACCATCTGATGACACTCTGCACAATGCCACAAATTATTTTTTGCCCCATGGTGTAGTCGTTTGGCCACATAGCAAATCACTCAGAATAACTTTCTTCTAGTGTGCTGCAAGGTGTGTCTTGATCATATATGGGGTGGGAGTTAGGGTAAAGAATACCATTGATTCTTCTTGTTCTTGTTAAGAAAAACTGTCTCAGTACCCCACAACATCTGATTTTCCATACTTCTGTGCCTCTGCAAAAAATTCACCTACAGAGAAAAATTGTGCAAACCCCAACGTTTCTATTTTATGTACTTTATTTACTGACTTACTTAATCTGTATACTACTTTTCTCCCATATAGGATGCAAAGCAGCTTACACTGTATGGTAAAATAATCTGTAATACAAAAATTGAAAAGCATTAAATGACAATCCACTTAAGAACAATAATTCAGGACAGTTTAAAACACGTTAAAACTTCTTACACATTAAGAACCAGCACACCTGTTGCGCTATGCCAGCCAGCTGAAAGCTGAAATCCTGTTTAAATAAGAAAGTCTGTGCTTCCTGTGCCAACCAAGCCTCACTTAGCCTGGGAGCAACCACCAAGAAAGCCTGTCCTGAGTCCTTAACAGATGTACCTGTGATGGTGATGAGACCTACACTTGAGTACGCTATATAGGCCTTTATAGGTTACAATGAGCACTTTGAATTCTGTTCAGAAATGAACCAGTAGCCAGTAAAGCTGTTTCAGCAAAGGAGTTACATTCTCCCTGTCACCAGCCTTGGTCAGCAGTCTAGCCATTGCATTTTGGACCTGTTGAAGTTTCCAAACAGTTTCCAAACTGCTTCCCATGGCAGCTCCACACAGAGTGTACCACAGTATTCCAAAAAGGTGTCATCCAAATGGGAAGTAATCGAGATTGTGCAGAAAACAGCCTCTTTCCTTTGTGAAGTATAAAAATCATTTTTTAAAAAAACAGTTTATAAAGCTTATAACCTTTCCCAATGGGGAAAAATGTTTGAAATTATCCATTCCTGCAAAAAGAAATAAATTTGGTAAATAAAGATTTAGATGCCTAATAAGCAGCCCATGGCATCTTGTAGTGAGAGCATATTTGGCGTACATGTTGTATTTGCATTCATTTTACTGCATTCAGCTGTATTCGCTTGCTGAACATAAGTTACATGCCTCCACAAACTAGTATGATCCAATTAACTGCCATTAAAGCATCTAACATCTTGCTCTTGTGGAGTAAATGAACTGGTAGAGAACTATCTTCGGCAATGTTTGTTTGTGTGCCCTTGGCATCACAGGAGTGTTTCACATTTGCATCAGAATATCTCCATTTTCATATGTGAATTGTTGGAGGTGGTGAGATTATATGATTTTGGGGATGGCCAGCCCTTATTATGGGCTGCTCCATCCAAATAGCTTATCTTATAGATAGGGTTCCATGGATACAAACTCACATGACATCTGTGTGGCAGCAACCAATCTATGCTACTATATCATTTGAGTGGTCTCTCCAGATGAATAGTAAGTGCCTTCTTCAAGAGTCACTGGAAGGTGAGGAAGTATGCTGAATATGACTGATGAAGCAGGGCAGCAGAATGGCAGGATTCTGGGATGATTTTCATTTCAGAAATCAGTCATGTTTACTCAGATAAGTTATAGAAGGTCTTGCAGAGTTTGGTGTGGAAAGTAAAGGATTTTGAAGCCATGTTTGGCTTTGGAACCTGAGGTAGCTAAATTTTGAATGCTCAGACTGATTTCTTCTTCTTTTATCAGCCTGTTTATTCCTTTTATTCCTTTTTAACTTATGCCAAAGTCTCTGGAGGAAGGAATTTAAAATGCTTTTTGTTCTTTGGAATGTAACTTCAAACCTTTTCATTGGATTTCAGGATCAGGGCATCAAGGCAAAACACTCATACCTATGACATCAGTGAACAATGAACTAAATATGGTTTAGAATCAGTTCCTAACCTGTTTCTATTGAAAACTTTGATATTATTTTCCTGAATAACATTTGTCCTTATGCAAGCTAAGATAAGGGTAATCAAACTTTTATGCTTCAAGAACACTGATTAAGAGCCAGGAAGGGGGAAAATCCATCTTAACAAACAGCTTTGTGAAATTTGTGAAGTACTTTCAGATCTATGTATTTGTTTGTTTGCAGAAGGGGATGCTGATAATAGCTAATAGAAAGGAATAGACCAATTGAATTTAAAGGCAGATCAATTTTTGCATATTTCACAGCTTTATACACAAATCAAGGACCTTGTTAAAAGGACCTTTTCTGTAAACTGCTATATTCAAGAGCTTAAAATGCCTCAATCTGTTTTATTTTCATGGTCGTAAAACAATTTGTTGTTAATGCATTTAACAGAAGACATGAGATCATATCTGTATTTACTGAAAAACAAACTTTTTTTATCCAGAGAAAACTTCATATGCTTTTTAAAGGAGTGTTTTCCTATCTCAAGCCTTAAATCTAATATACAGAAGAAATCGTCAGCAAAGACCTGTTTTCAAAGTCAAGCTTATTATGCACTCCTCACCTGGACCTAAAACTTTAATGATCATTTAAAGCAAGATTTAGGTATGTATGGCCCTTCAGATGATGGTGGACCATGACATCCATGATCCTACAGCATTGGCTACACTGGCTAGTGCTGATGGGAATTGTGTTCCAACAGATTTGGATGACCACACATGTTAAAAAGAATGTGTTAAAGGATTATTCTTGTCTGAAATAATTATTAAAGGACTGTTTTCAGAGTGCTGCTTTCCTAAAAAAATGTTTGCTGTTCAATGTGCCCTGTTTTGCTTTGCATCATGATGCTGTTTCATAGAAATCTGTAATGCACTGATGCTTGGCTTGAGGACCACCCTAGACTTAACTGTATGGATTGGATTGGAATGGGTACAGTCCTGACCCAAAGCAGGATACTGTATTCTATGCTCTGATGGCTCTTTTAAGTTTCAGGACAGATAACAGTTGATCAGATGCATAAAATGCCAGCAGACCTGACTCATGTAATGCTGCAGTGTGTCCCAGGCATCTTATGGACTGCATCAACAGTTAACAGGTTAAAAAAAAAAATCTTGCTTTCCCCTACATGCACTGACAATAGCTTTCAGCCTTGACTAATCCAGGTAGCAAATAAGTGCATGTCTGATTTTATATAATTGCAGCCTCAGGTCAGCCTGAGCAACATGATGACTAACTAGTCATCTTATGGCTCCTGAAGCCTACCTACTCTTGTTTTTCTTCTGGACTATAGTCTTAAGGAATCTAGGCACCTGCCTTCTGTATGAGACTACCGGCTACTTCATCTTCCTCTAACCCAGTGGTTCTCAACCTGTGGGTCCCCAGATGTTCGTGGACTTCAGCTCCCAGAAGCCCTGAGCACTGACCATAGTGGCTGGGGCTTCTGGGAGCTGAAGTCCACGAACATCTGGGGACCCACAGGTTGAGAACCACTGCTCTAACCCTTCAGTGCTTTGTTTGCTACCTTTCGATTTTGACCTCTTGACTCCCTCAAGTCCCTTTGACCTTTGTCTGATGTCTCTGAAAAATAACTAGTCCCAGCATTGGAATATGTTATTTGCATCTAGCTCTCAGGACTGAAAACCTCAATGGTTAGGGATTTGTCTCCAGTTAGCTCTGGCAAATATTTCTTTACCATGGTATAAATAGTTAGTAAGCCACTGCAATTGAAACCATGGTGAAGTGCAGCTAGTAAATATTTAAGGGCTGGCACTCATATGACAGTCTTCCCCATGGAGGCTCTCAAAATACAGGAAGTGATGTTGATCTATATCAGTGGTTCTCAACCTGTGGGTCCCCAGATGTTTTCAGACTTCAGCTCCCAGAAGCCCTGAGCATTGACCGTAGTGGCTGGGGCTTCTGGGAGCTGAAGTCCAAAAACATCTAGGGACCAACAGGTTGAGAACCACTGATCTATATCAACAAACCAGTTGTAGACAGGAGTAGATCCGAACAGCTATAGTGCTGTTGGTAATACAATGGCAATACTTCATTGCTGGGAAAATTATTTCCCCACCAAGCATATTGAAAATTGCAGCTAAGCTGCAGAGGAGTTAGAAATGCTAAGGGTTACAGTGGCATATTACATCAGCATCCCTAATAATAATATTAATAATAACAATACCCCTGTGAACTCTGAATTCATTACACTGCTGATCAAATGTATCAGAACTGCATGTCATTTTGTCACATATTGAGGAATGTTTGCCATAGACCGGGTACAGAGCTATGACCAAATGTATCCATTCCTTGAGTGTTAGATAGTCCCACAGGATAACAGGTTTTCCATTTTGAAAATCTAATATCAGAGGATGAAGTATATTTATAGACAGAGAAGAAGTAAACATCACCCTCCCTTACACATGCATACACACCAATGGCTAAAATTTGAATGAGATCTTTGACTTGTGAACCATAAGATGACATGAAACAAAGCAAAGAGAAATGTGCCTAATCAATTTACATAGAAACCTAAGCAATCTCTCAGAAAAAATGTACCCAAAGACACTTTCAGAGAATGAGAGGCAATTTCTAAGTCTTTGAAAAACAGAAGAGATTTCCAAAGCGGGACAGAAAGAAAACACCAAAGTAGCAGAGTTAAAAGCCCATAAAATCCATTTGCTTTCAGACACAAGAAGCATTTAAAAGTTGCTGTGGATAATATTGTCTTCAGGAGCAGAGAAACTGAGCCACCACCCAGTTATTGGCACCTGCAGAACTCACAGTGGCAAACACATTACAGTCTATTATAGTATTTCTGACTGCTGCAAGAGGGAGGCAGCTTCCTAATCCTATAAATCTCAATGATCAGATGGAAGATCACCTCCTTTCTTGGATTTCCAGTGGTGAAATTAGAAATATAAGTAGTATTGATTTTGGAGTGTGAAGTGGAGTGAGAACCACTACAAATAATTTGTGGATTTACACAGTAGACTACCATGTCCTATGTTGCAACCTAAAATAATCTTGGGCCACCTGCTTTTCTCACAAGGATCCATTCACTGATTTGTGAAATGTAATGTTTATCAGTGATTAGTGAAGCTATACACAACTGATTAGTGAAAGTGAATTAAAGATTTGAAAACCACCAAACCAAATCCTGTGTCACCTATGAATGATTTCCAGTTTCCTGAGAAAACAAATACTGATTTTTCAAATCCACATTGTTTGAGAATGGTACCTACAACTCCTATTCATGATTTTCTCAAGTCTCTCCTAGAATGCAATTGGTGTTTAACTCTCCAGTAAGATCAGACTACCTAATCAATGGCATCCAGAGGGATGGAAATTTGGTTTAAAATGCAAATGGAGCCCTGGTGGCGCAGTGGTTAAATGCCAGTACTGCAACCACAAGGTTGTGAGTTTGATCCTGCCAGGCTCCAAGGTTGACTCAGCCTTCCATCCTTTCGCAGGTCGGTAAAATGAGTACCCAGCTTGTTGGGGGCAATTAGCTAAAAATACATTGTAAACCGCTTAGATAACACTAGTTGATAGGCGATATAAAAATAAATAAATGCTAAATGCTAACATTAAAACAATATACTTATCACCTACTGCCAGAGGACACAGCCCATGGGTGGTGGTCACGACTGGAAATAAATATATTGAAGGACCAAATAAATATATTGAAGGACCATTGCATACGCAAAGATCTGCTTATGCAGAAATTTCCTGTTAGTTTCTGTCTGCAAGGAAATGTTTTGAGTTTGCAATGGAAACTAAAAATTGGGTATGAAATGTCTTTCAGATTTTAGTACTCTGGATTCCACTGGATTCAAACTAGCAAGCTAGTGTTATTTTTCATCAAAGAAGGTTGGTGTGATAGGCCTTTATTTCTCAGTAGACTGTTTCATATGGACAGTCTAAAAAGGTCCCCTGATATTTATACTTAGCTCTAACTTCATCCTGTAAACACTACTTTTGGATAAAAATGTTAGGGGCTCAAGTGTTCCCATATAACCAAATAGTCATCTATGATAGCATGTTCTTCTTTATTAGCACTGACTATAGACAACTCAGGCCAACTCAATAGTTATAAAGCAAATTCTATCCTTTATCATAGTAACATTAGAAATAAAGTACCTTGTTAAGGTTCATATAAAGTACAGTCTTGTTACATTAACCAGTTTCAACTTCTGGCAATCTAGAGCCATTTCTGCACTACACTGTTAAAGTGCTATTATTCCACTTTCAACATTCTGCGGAATTCTTGACTTTGTAGTTTACTGAGGCCAAAGAGCTCTCTGGCTAAGAATTCTAAATGCCCCACCCTAAACTACAAGTCTCAGGATTCCATAGGATGTTGAAAGTGGAATAATAGCACTATAACAGTGTAGCATGGACATGGTCTTTGCCAATAACACTCAGCCTTGGACACTTAGTCTCTGTCGCTTTTTCTCAGCTGCTTAAACACAATTCAGCCATCCTCTCTGGCCAAAATCTCACTGAAGACTCTCCTTTTAAATGGAATCATGTATATGTATGTATGTGTGTGTGTAAATAATTCCTTTTATCCATAAGCCCCTCTCATGCATACCACAATAATGCTGGGTTTCACTCTAAAGGTCCTACTGCTGTTGCCTGGCAATCTGCCATCAGGTTGGACTTGCATTCCAAATAGCTGACACCCAAAGGAACTTTGTCACAGTTGGGAAGACTACCCCATACTTGTTTCCTAAATAGGAAACAAAATGGCATAAATATGAAAGGGGAATATTTACTTGATGAACTTTATTAATGACCCTAACAAAACCTCTTCATTTAGAGTTAACACTTATTTGTTTTTAATTTACTACATGAAAACAGATTCTCTAAGTCAATATGGCTTCCTCAAAACATTAAGTTCTGGTTTTTAAATTGCTAAGTATTTTGAAGTATCACATTAGTCAAATGTATTGGGGTGTGGTGAAATGGAACAAAGAGACTTACTTGGAAAGGGAATAAGATGAATTAACTGGTTAAAAGGAACTGTGAAATTATTCTGTGTCGGAAAGGTGCTATCAGTTTCTCTGAAGGTGAAACGTAGCTGAGGCCAAGCTACACAAAATCTGCTTTTCTGAAAAACAGTATTAGGAAGAAATATCTTTTTAACAGAGAAATGCTCAGTAAGGATTACTTAACCCTTTCCCTTCTATTGTTCTTAGTCTTTCCAATGTCAGAGATAAATCTGTTTTTTGAAGCCATAAGAGGAAACCAATGTGGGATGGAAGTTGCAATAGAAAAGGGGCAGGCAGGGAAAGGGTTAAGGAGCTTCTTCTCAGTACCCTTAATTCTATAATGAAAAGTAAGCACTCAAAATGCTGCCTTGTATCAAGCAAAGGCAGGCTGTCATAATTTTTTCTTCCACAAATGTATGTGATATAAACTTTAACCCTAATGCAGAAAAGTTGATGTTAATGGTTGGATGTTTTGTCTGACCTGGAGAACATTTTAGCTTGTAAAAGGAACAGTTAGATTAGTAAAAGGCCAAAATGAACTTTGTATATTTAAAAAATAGATTTAGGAAGACACAGATTTTGAAAATCTTTGTCAGGAAATGTAAGTAGGGCAATGGAATATTTAGGTACCAGATATTGATTACTGACAGTTCTTCATGCTAAAGAAGTGCTTGAAGAATATCCTCCTCTTCAATGAAAAAGGATTTCTCAACAGGTCAAAAGTCAGTTGCTTCCTGATTTTTCACCTCACGTGATTTTAAAGAAGAAACTCCAGAGGGAGTTTTAAATTTAAAAAAATGTGATGAATGAGGGTTGCACAAAATAGAATGCTTTTGAGGATGAACAAACTTTTAAAAAATAGCAAATATATTCCAATTGTGGAAAATCACTGAAAATGAAGAACTCTCACAATCCTATTCAGTAGGTGTTGAAAGTGTTGAATTTTTTTCATTTTCACAAGCAAAATTTAAATAACCAAAGATTTGCATCCACGCTTTGTTTGGGGTGGGGGTAGCAAGCTTTCAGAAAGCTTCATGGAACTAAGCAGAGAAGACTAGGCCAAACTTTGAGAGTAATGAAAGAAGAAACATAACTAAATTAAAATGAAAAAGAATTGTTTACTTGCATTAAGGTTTTAACAAAATCCAGTAATGTAGAGCTTATATTACTCTTTGATTTTGTTTTATTATGGAAAAACAATAGGAGTTTTCAGTGAACAACAGAATGAAATGATTTAAGCTCCAATTCTTTGTTTTTTTTGTAGAGTACTAACAATTATCTGAAAATATGTAGGTTCACACAAAGAGCTTATCTATGCCGTTCCCATTATTCCTTTTCCACTGCAAATGATTTGTCATTGTGTTTTGTTCAGATATGCACAGGGTTTGTATCTTGTTGTGTAAATAGTGGAAAATTGTTAAACTGTTTTCCTTCAGACTGGATTTAAAAAGGCATTTTCCATTTCCTAATTGAATTTTAAATTATCAAATATACAAGTGCATTTAACAACAGACAGGAACAGATTGTCTAATCTCAGACTGTAAAGGAGTCCAAACTGTGAGACTTTTTAGGTAGCTAGACTTCTGCTTCAGAACCAAAGGGTTTTTTTTCCATAAAATAGTTTGCCATCTTTCTCAAGGAGTTTTAAGCCAAAGCGTTTAAAACACATACACACAAACAAACAAAAAAGCTGCACTTCCCACAGTGCAAACACCTTTGTGTTAAACAAAAGTTTAAAAAATAACTATCTGAAACTGTCACTTATTTTAGGTTGCTGTCATGCAAATGTGAAGGATAAAAGACCATAAAAAACAAAAGAAAAGAGTACACTTACAAGAATGAAAACTGGAGAGGGTTCATTTATCTTTAATAGTTGTATAGAAAAGGCAGGGATGTACTTCTTCACTAAGCTACTCTCTGAAGGTAGCAATGAGTAGTTCTAGCAATTTTCTTCCTACTGCAAGAAAACATTTGAAAACCACGTGGCTTTCGAACGCTATTAGCAATTCAGGACTTATTCTGTGCAACACATGTGTCTGTTTTGCACAGAAAAATGCTGTTTTCTGTGAAGCAAACAGCATTTTTCCACCTAGAAAATAATATTTCAACATAGAAATATTAATTCCTGTGCAGAAAACACTGTTACCTGTGCAAAAACAACCCCATGTGGAAAAGTCCTGAATTTTGTGCAGGATAAGTCCAAAGGTACTTGTCAGTCCAGGATTGCTCTTTTCAGGGTTTCTCAACATCCCCAAGAAGAGAAAATTCACCATATATTTCTTATTATCTTGTTGAGTGACAAGCAGCATCTGCTGGAATTTTCTCTTCTACATAGAATCATAGAATCATAGAAATGTAGAGTTGGAAGAGACCACACGGGCCATCCAGTCCAACCCCCTGCCATGCAGGAACACCCTCAAGGCACTCCCGACAGATGGCCTTCTAGCCTCTGCTTAAAAACCTCTAAGGAAGGAGACTCCGCCACACTCCGAGGCACCATATTCCCCTGCCGGACAGCCCTGACCGTCAGGAAGTTCTTCCTGAGGTTCAAGTGGACTCTCCTTTCCTGCAGCTTGAATCCATTGCTCCTTGTCCTGGTCTCTGGAGCAGCAGAAAACAAGCCCTCTCCTTCCTCTACATGGCATCCCTTCAAATATTTAAACATGGCTATCATGTCCCCTCTTAACCTTCTCTTCTGCAGACTAAACATACCCAGCTCTCTAAGTCTATCCTCATAGGGCATGTCTTCCAGGCCTCTCACCATTTTGGTCGCCCTTCTCTGGACTTGCTCCAGTTTGACCATGTCCTTCTTGAATTGGGGTGCCCAGAACTGGACACAGTATTCAAGATGAGGTCTAACCAAAGCAGAGTAGAGTGGTACCAGTACCTCCCTCGATCTAGACACCATACTCCTATTGATGCAGCCGAGAATTGCATTGGCTTTCTTGGCTGCCGCATCACGCTGCTGACTCATGTTCAGCTTGTGATCTATTAAGACTCCTAGATCCCTTTCACACGTACTGCTATCCAGCCACTTGTCCCCCATCCTATATTTCTGTATTCCATTTTTTCTACCTAAGTGTAGAACCTTACACTTCTCTCTGTTGAATTTCATCTTGTTAGCCTTGGCCCAGCTCTCCAATCTATCCAGGTCATTTTGCATTTGATCCTGTCCTCTGGCGTATTAGCAACCCCTCCCAATTTGGTGTCATCTGCAAATTTGATGAGCATGCTCTCTATTCCTTCATCCAAATCATCGATAAAAATATTGAACAGCTCTGTTCAATAACCATGAAAGATACAAAACCATCCCCAGTTTTCAAGCTGGCAACCCTAGAAATGGGAAGGGGGGTAGCTCCAGTGCCTGTGGGTTGAAGAAGCTTCCGTGTTTTTTAGTTTGAGTTTTAAAGGGGTTTTCCAAGATGTTGAAGGAGCTACCAAGCTGTTGATCAATCCTATCTGAACTGATCCAAGAACTGAATCACTGAAATGGCCTCCAAGACAAATTGTGGAGCCTGTGTACAAACCTAACACTTACTCTTCCACTGATAATTAAGGCTTTTAAAATACAGTTGGTTTTCCTTTTTCCACTCCTGACTATTTCTAAGCAACACTGCAGTCAACAAAAGTTATGCTGGTACATTTGCAGTTTCTAAAGCTATTGCATTTTTAGAATACTCTTCATCATCGGTTAGTAGAGCAACATGTGATATTGTGTGGACATTATAGTGGCTATTACATTCCATTCAATTAATTTATTGTTCCAAACAGAGATAAAATAAAAACTTATTTATCCAATGGACAAATTCCGAGCTGACAAAGGTATCAAAAGCTGCAGTCCCTCTGCGAGAAAAGCCAAAAGTAGAGTTGGTGGAGTCAAAATGTTTTTCTTATTTATCTTACGCCTTTTCCGCACAGGGAGTATCCTCCAGAGAGGATGTCTACACCTGGGAGCAGACTGGGTCCAGACTACTTTGTGTAGTTCCGGACCTCAGCCCGCTCTGGAATGATCGAAAGTGGTCATTCAGCGTGCTTTTGAAAGACTGCTTAAAACAGGTCTTTCAAAAGCATGGAGCACGCCACTCCATGGCCGCGCTCCGGTGCAGATTTGCAGGCATGCACCAGTGCGAGCTTGTAGATCTGCCGGGGGCAGGCTTTAGGTTGGCGAGCTTCACCAGTTGGTGGAGAACCTCCACCAACTGGAAGCCGCCATTTTCGTCCCTGGAGCAGTGCGGAGTGTGGCCACGCATTGCTCCGGACCAGCCTGGACCCGTGCACGGGCCTTTTCCATCCCGTGCAGAAAAGGCCTTAAACTCGCTCAGAAGTAAATAAGATTGAGCAAAGAATATTTTTATTTTTAACTATTTTTAACTCCTTGCTCATTTAAAGAAAAAGTATTGCATTATAAAGTGAAGCATAGCATTATTCTGGACTTCTTAAAAGAGTAATATGTTAAAAGCATGTCACTGTCATGTTGCACTTTAGTTATTTCTAAAAAAATACTTTAAAAATACAGATTCAGTCATAAAATCTTCCTCCAGACAATAGTAATGTTTTAGGAGTAATGAAGAAACCTTGTTTGTTACAGTAGAAAAGGTAATGACATTTTCAATAACTAATTCCTTCGCAGGGGGCATCCTCAGATCCATGTTATCATCCAAAGGAACACCTCACAAGTTGACCCTTTCATTACTGCATGCTGGTACCAGCTTCTAGACTGAATCCCATTTCCCAGGATTCTTCATGTCTGCTGGGAAGTAGACATAAGCTGTATATCTACTCAGAATTTGAAGCTGTTCCACATCTGCCCAGAAAGAAGAGCTGACATTGTCCAGCGGCTCTTTGGAAAGCTTCCCAAATATAAGTATGGTAAATTTAAATAAGCAGGACAAGTCTCAGAAATAAGCAAGAGTGAAACACTCCAGATCTTCTTCCCCAGAAGATGAAAGCTGTTATCTCAAATCAGCAATTGTTTTGCAGTAAGAGTTTTCTCATGTTAAGCACTAAAAAAGAAAACCTTTTTGGCACTTCTCAGATAAAAGCTCCTAGTCTGCTAGTGGTTGGAGATCTGGCTTGTTCCTTTGCAGGAGAAGGGATGAGAAGAAGTTCATGGTCTAGAGAGAACACTATATACAAACCACATAGTAAAGGTTTCCAGTGTCTGGGCTAAAGCAATGTCTTATAAATTTGGAGCTATACACATATTAGGCAAAGCAGTTTAAAGGAAGACTAAAATGAATTAAGCTGTATTTATTTATTTAGTTGTGCCTTTTTGGTTTGCTTGCTTGCTTGCTTGTTTTATATGCTACCATTCTTCCAGCATGGGACCCAAAGTGGCCAAAAAAAATAACAATAAGATAAATTAAAAGCATGATAATGAAAACATTAAAATGACATACAATCGTCACATCACTTTAAGAGACATTTTTGAAAGTATAAATATAAAATAATTTAAAAAACACCTAACAATAAAATTAAATATACAACGATACAGCACACACAACCAATTAAACAGTCCCTGCTAAGTAATTTTTAAATAAAATCATTTGTCAATGCATATATCATTTATCACCATTTATCAGTTCATTTGAGAGTACTTCCTGCAGAGCTCCAAACTTAATCCAGAGATATTCAAAAATAAATCAGTCAGAAACCATCATTAAGACTGAAATCTATAAAGTGCTTATTTTGCAATACAGTCCATAAATACAATGGAAATATTTAGAAAATTTCTGAAACTTCACTAACTTTTATTTGTTAGCACTTTTTTTGTACCAAATGAGCAACCTCTATTCCCCTTGTCCCAAACTGGCTAAGGAGAATTTAGTGTGCTTGTGGCTCTAAGTATAGATAGGAATATCTGTATACCTCTTGTTATCCACCCATAAAGTAGATATTTTCAAGCAAGGACAGACTGAAGGGCAAAATAGGCTCATCATTAAAGAAAATGCCAGAAAAATTGCTAAATCTATATTTTCAAAAGGGTAGAAGATCCAGCAATTTTGACTGCTGTTGGTAATGGATATTATTGACAACAGTTTCTACTCTGTAATGGGCACCCATGTAATCATTTTTGTTTTGTTGAGGGTTTTCTGAATTTGGGATATTTAGTGGATGATGATGGCATCACCATGTATGTCTATCACCACTTTTATAACTTCTTCTGAAGGCTCTTCCTATCAATTTAGGTTCCACTTGAAAGTGCTCCATTCATCAAGCCCAATTCATCAAGCTTCAAACTCAACACCAATCAGTGATCTTAACTGGCACAAACTGCCAAAGTGAAGCACTCTTCACATTGATTTCCACTCATGCTTTGAACATGCATATTGAGGCATGGTCAGAATCACTAACCAGTATCTGCTTTATTTGGGAAAAGTCAGCAATGAATATATGGTTTATAATAGTGACTATATTCTTCCAAAACAATTTCATGTGTCACTATTTGTACTCTAAAACAATGGGATGAATTCTGTTTTTGACACTAGTGGTCATTATGTTGGACTCTGGAGAAACTTAAGGCACATAGTTTACTAGTCTATCTTCAGATATGCATGCCATCTTCAGGTATAAGAAGGAATGGGGTTGTGGATTTGTCTCTATTACTGATTTGAGCAACCTGAGCTTGAAAACATACTCTCAAATTCTGAAACGGGTATTTTGGGTCATGGAATCAACTATATCTTTACCAGTAGGTCACAAATGTAGCATTCAATGAAGTAAAATGTCACTTAGAAGTCTTTGCAAAATCCACATTTTGCTGGCGTTTGCATATTTGTGTTTGCTGTTCAGTTGGTTGGTTCTACAATTGACCAGTTATTTTTCAAGTGAAGAACTATGAAGGTGTTATAGTCACTTTTCATAGCAGTGTTGGATCTCTCTATGGACTTTAATATCTTTCTCTATTTTGATCCTGTTCTGTTTATCTGAATCCTACCTGGATGTTCTTCCTGTCCTTGCCAAGCTGTAAAACTTGGTGAGGCGTTTTGTTTTGTTTTGTTTTTGCATGCGTAATCACACATATTTACATATTTCCCTTAAAGTGAACATATATTTTCAAATTTTATCAAGTGTACTCATTGTCCCAAAGACTAAAGCAAACCAATGTATTTTCCCATTTTTACCCAGTCACATTTAAGAAATACATGAGTAAGATCTATTGATTGATTTGTGGCATTTGTTTGTCATCTCTCAGCCCACTAGAGTTCCTGGGATGATATGCAGTGAATGGAAATATTTAAAACCTAACTAAAAACACTCCCAAACAAATAGTTCTAGAACCTCAAAACAATTAAAAGCAGTTTAAAATAGCTGAACAGCCATCTTTGATTTTAGGAACCAAAGGCCTAATGAAATAGCAGTCTTTGCTGCCCATCAAAGAAGAGCAGGAGACAGACTAACCTTCATTTGGAGAAGGTCCACAGTTGGGGTGCTGCTACAGAGAAAGCCCTATCATGTGTTCCCACTAGCATAGCTTCAAAGGTAGGTGGGAAATGCAACAGGGACTCCTCAAGGATCTTTAATTTTGGGAGGTTCACCTGGGAGGAAGCAATATTTCAAATATCCTACCTCCAAGCCATTTAGAACTTTGTAGATCAAGAACAACACCTTGAATTGAGCTTAGAAACAAACTGGAAAAACAGTACAGTTTTGGTAAGGCTTACCTTATGTGCTTCTAAAATCCACACTTGAGAACATTATGGTCATTACAGTTTGCACTAGGTGATAAGATGACTGATAACACTCACAAATGTGTGAATGCTTGGGACAATATGCATTTGTTCTTAAAAGTTATCTTGGGAGATGCAAAGAAAACACTTTTGCTTAAACTATTGGGTCCAAAGACTTCTTCTCTCTCTCTAGATCTCCCTGATGTCTACCAGTACTGAGAGAACGAGTAACCAGACAACCTAGCTGCTCTATAAGCTCCATATTTTGCATAACTTGGGCCATTTCCACACTACACGTTATAAGTGCTATTATTCCACTTTCCACATCCTGTGGAACTCTGAGGTTTGTAGTTTACTGAGGCCAAAGAGCTCTCTAGCTGAGAATTCTAAATGCCTCTTCCTAATCTGCAAACTCCAGGAAATGGCCTAATTTTAAAGTTCAGAATCAGTCTTACTTTACCAAATGAGAACACCAAGCATAGAACACAGTTAATCTAAGATTCAGTCGCTTTAGCCACCCAACACAAATGATACCCATCACATTCAAGCCACGTCGATCGACAAAAAACACTATAAAGAGATAACAGACGAATCTGAATTAATATTAGCTACCGGCTGCAATACCTGTGATTCCCATTGTCGTCTACAGCTAAATCGTCACAAGTTGCATCCCTTTCATATTAGTAAACATATTACCAAAAATAGACACAAAAATGGTAGCATGGAATGATAAGTCTGACAGAAGATACATAAACAGAACATAGGAAGGAAATTTTAGGGAGGTTTTGTAACAGCTAGCAGCTTTTCCTTGTGGAGGACAAATATTAGCTGGATATTCATCATTGTAATTTATTCAACATGAACTAAAAGACATTGAACCTTGTATAAATGACTTGGTGTTTAAGTATTATTTAATAGGCACTTAAAGTTACATTTATATCACTTTAAGAAAATGCAGAGACCTTTGGGATTATTCAAGAGAGTTTAAGTAATGATGAATGAAATATATACTCTATTTTATATACTCTGTTTTAGTCCCTGTTCTCTTAATTATGATGAGTTGGACAGTCATACTCAGAGGAATACCATTGAAATCAACGGAGCAAGTTAGCGATGATTAATATTATCCTATTAATTTCAGTGGCTAAGCATGAATATGTCTAGATCAAACATAATAACTGTATAATACATGGTATCATGTTGCACATTGTGTGTAGGATATTGTATGATGTTAAACACTTTAAAAAGAAGACAAAGGGCCCCTTTAATCTGGTGGCAAACAAATCAAATGCTACCAAATAGTTGTTTACAGGGTCTGTGAACTACAGCATGCTGCAAATGACCTTGGAATCTGAAAACATAATCCAGTCACACAAGCAATATTGGATTTGTGTCAGGAGTGTAAAATATTTAAAGAAAAATAATAGGGGATCATGAGCAATTCCAGCACACAGTGTGTGATCATTTTGTCACCTCTTAGATTTACTGTGCTGCTGTGCTATCTGCGTGGACATAAAACAGCCAAGTACTTCTCCAGCAGGTACCATAATCATTTTACAGGGCATTTAAAAAAGGAATATGCAACAAGGACACATTTTCCTCCAGGAAAGACATAAATAACAACAAAGGAGAATTTTGGATGGGAAAGAGTAAAGATCATTTAGCCTGCCAAAATGGATCGTTTCTTCTGTATTTCTTTTTTTTCCCCCCTTAAAGTATGCCAAATGATTGTTTGCCAATGTTTCAATTTTTCAGAATAATCTTTCCTAACAGACCTCTAGGCATATTTATTGTGTTTCAGAAACGCAATAGTTTTCTAATGTCTAGAGTTTCTAATGTCTAAACAGAATTTGTTTAGCAATGTGTTGCAGTGAGCTCATCTTTTCATCAGCAAGATAAGTTATTAAAAAGGAATTTTTAATGATCCAATTGAAATGGAATTTTCATGGGGTTTTTTGGGATGGTGATAAATACATGGGCACACACACATGGAGTGATTTCACTGATTCTTTTTCAAGCGTGGCCTAAGTGAGAGATCAGGCTTCTGACAGAACTCTAGCTCTCCTCAAAACACACACACCAAAGAAGTCTTTGTAGGTATTAATTAGAATGTGGAAGAGGAACTTTGTACCATGTACCCCTCCATGCCTACCAAACTCTCCGTGCTACCTTTTCTTTACTTCCTATAACTCTACACCAGCTTTTATTTTTTATTTTATGAATTTGTTTGAGGGAGGCAAAAGCCACACCACAGCTCACTAGCGAGAGAGGAATGGACATGTCATTCTTCACCACTCACCAACACCACAGTTGAAAACTGGTGCTGTGTTTGGCTTTTAAGATGGGTTTGGAGGGGCCAGATCAGGAGACAAATCGCTGCTACATAATCACAGCTATTTATCCCGTTCAGGATCTCAGCCAATATTTCATTCAGAAAATGAGCACCCCCCACCCCCCAGTGTTTTTGCAGAAAATCAACTCAAAAGGAAAAATCATCTAAAAAGTACCGTTCTTTCAAGAACAAAAATCATAGGGAATTGACTTCCTGGCAGGATGGTAGACTAATGTTTCTTGCTGATCAACTGCAATGAGGAGAGTTTTCACAGTGAAAGCACTTGGCCAGAGAGATCTCCAGCTGATGAGACTCACCCTGGATTAAAGGGACAGTGAGGAGATTGCCCACAAGGGTCCAAATTACTTGTTACTCATGTTTACTTGTGAGTAAACAGAGAATTAATGAGGAGAGACCGAAGGAATTACATCTTTGCCTGAGATCTGGGATGCAGCTATTGAGATGTGAGAGAATTGACTATTAAATAAAATCTTGAGATCACTGAAGTGAAGAATTCTTCTGATTAAGATGGTTGAATGGAGCTTTTTAAGGTCACCTTTTTGCAACTAACAACTGAGTGTGTTTTATCTATAAGATCAGGACTTAAACGAAAGCACTGTAATATGACAAACGATTTAAGAGCATGTATTATTGTATCTGTAACCAGATGGTGATAAAAGAATAGTCTGACTATTAGCTGCTTGTGTGCTGGATTGAAGGAAGATGAAACTCCAACATTTTGTAAAACAACTCTTATTTGAGATCTGTTCTTTAAAAAATCAGGAATTTCCAAATACAGTGAAGAGACTAGAAGCAGATTTGACAAAAAACCTGAGATAGAAGATTGTTGGATTTAAGACAGAACTATTGAGGGACAAAACACAAGCAGGAGAATTGTGGGGCTAACCCAAGTCTCCTCTTTCCTGTTAAAATTATCCAAGTGTTTGTGGATTTCAATGACCTCTCTGTGTAGCCTGACCTGGTAGTTGTTAGAATGGTCCAGAATTTCTGTGCTTTCAAATAACATCCTGTGTTTGGGTTGGTTTGTAGTATGTTCTGCTATTGCTGACTTTTCTGGCTGGATCAGCCTGCAGTATCTTTCATTTTCTTTGATTTGTGTTTGGATGCTGCATTTTGTGGTCCCTATGTAGACCTGACCAAAGCTGCATGGTATGCGGTAAGGTCAACAAAATTTGGCTGCTCGTATTGAAAAACACCAAAATCAAAACACAAAAGATACTAATGAGCCCTAATGAGCCCCCACCTGGGCTCAGGAAGTCTCCTTCCAGAAACAAGTATTCAATACACACAATAGGAATATTATGCTAATTTATCCCTCCCCTCTAGAGAAGTAGACTGGCATATATATTCTCCACTCCACTTCCAATTCACCATTCCTCTGAAGATGCCAGCCACGGATGCAGGTGAAATGTCTGGAGAAAATACAACCAGAAAATGGTCTCAAAGCCCGAAAATCCCACAAGAACCAATAAATTCAAGTTGATTCAATGGACGGATTAGCCCATAAAACTGAGAAGAAGAACCAAGTAGTATTGGATTGTAAAATGGGAACTGCAGTGCAGGGGAGAGAAGAGGAGGCTAATGTGGAACTGATGTGTAAGGATTTCATACTGACAGAAAAACAAATTCATGAGGGTTTAACAAAAGATTGGCTTGCAAAATTAAAGAAGTGGGCAACAGTAAGATAAAAAGGGAAAGTACTGTGTCACAAAATAATTATTTTAAAGCAGAAAATTGGATGGAGATAGAAATAAGACATAAAGAAGAGAAGCTGAAGAGAAGGGGAGCAATAATTACAGTTAGAATGGTGAAAGAAGAAAGCAGGAGTTAAATCTGAAATTTAAAAACAGAAGAAATAATGGTTGAAATAAAGTTATAAGATTTGGGTATAGATGTAAGATGTGACAACAGGATGTGGATATGATTTTGAAAAAACTTTATATGATTCAATGAAGGTTGATGGAAATGTTGTTTAAGTACAATGGATATGCTAGACTTATTAGAGTTTAAAAACAGAATGTATTTAGTGATGCTATATAACATGGAAGAAATTTATAGTTATATTTAGTAAGGATTGTATTATGTAATTTGGTTATTAAGTTATTATCAAAATTGATAAAATAGAATACATGTTGGCCCTCCACTTTCACAGGTTTCCTTTCTGCAAACTTGATTATTTACAAGTTTGTATCCTGTCCTCATAGGATGTGAAGTAAGAGAAGGCAGAGAAGGTGCTGTTGGTGGAGGAGGGATAGGAGAAAAGATGGGAAGTGGGGCTCAGAGGTGACCTGTGAGGTGGGAAGAGAAAGCAAAACTGTGAGGTAGGAAGAGAAAGCAGAAGGCATGCTGACAGTGGAAGGGAGACAGGGGAAAATATGAGAAGTGGGACTGAGAGGCGGATTTTGTGGTAGGAAGTAAGAGAAGGTAGAGGAGATGCTATAGGTAGATAGGAGAAAGGGGGAAAGATGGGAACTGGGGATTATTGCTGGATCATGGGGTAGGAAGTAAGAGAAGGCAGAGGAGATTCTGTTGATGGAAGAGAGCAAAAGGAGGAGGAAAAGGCGGCCAAGGAGCTGTCAACCACCACTGTGACCAGTGGCTTCTTGGTTGTAGGAGGGAGCATCATGAGCCCCTAACTCTCACAAAAGTGGAGGTCCCAAATGTATTATTTATTATGACGTAATATGAAGTAATGTCTTAGATGTTTGACAGGTCAATAGAAAGATACTGACTGATGTTTTGATGCTAGATATGTCAACCTTGGGAAGAAGGAAAATCTTTTTGGCTGTGAAGAAATAATGGAAAAAGGAATGGAGAAAAAGAGAATTGTTTGGTCTTTATTAAGAGAG
This sequence comes from Iguana delicatissima, assembly GCA_948472985.1. Lineage (NCBI taxonomy): Eukaryota > Metazoa > Chordata > Lepidosauria > Squamata > Iguanidae > Iguana > Iguana delicatissima. Next base: position 51,664 of record CAOKZL010004062.1, read on the forward strand.
GCTTGGAATAATTTGAATATTATATAATGTTGAAAGGAAGAATGGAAATAATCTTATCTTTATTCTTTAATCTTTTCCTTTCCTTTTTTTTCCTTTTCCCCTGTCTTTCTTTTTTCCTTTTTTTGTGTATTTGTAGAAATTTAGTATATTTAAAATTTTCAATAAAAATATTAGAAAAAAAGAACAAAAGGTCTTAATTGTTTCTACCATGGGGTTTTCCAATATGTTTCCAACCATGAATGAGAATATTCTGAAAATTGTAATTCTGATATGCCAGCATCTCACTTAGGAAACACTGTTTTCAATGAATAGCCATTGCCCAAGCCATCATTCTTCACTTAATTTCTATTAACAAATAATGAAGATGCATGTTTCTGAGAGGTACATTTTGTGTGCTATAGAAATGCTATCTTTACATGTTGCTTACAACAGAGTTTTCCACACTTTTCATGCTGATGACACACTTTTTAGACATCCATCATTTTGTGACACAGTGGCCATTTCCGCACGGAGCGAGGGAATCACCCCGTGATGCTAGTCACTGGACTTTTGGGCTCCCCGGTCTGGTCCACACTTCTCCAGAGCAGTACGTGGCCGCCGCTCCACACTGCTCCGGGGACGAAAATGGCAGCTTCCAGTTGGTCAAGGGTCTCGACCATGTGCTGAAGCTCGCCAGCCTAAAACCCGCCTCCGGCAGATTGCAGGCTCGCACCAATGTGAGTCTGCAAATCTACATAAGGGAGCAGGCTTGTAGTGGTGCGCTCTGTGCTTTTGAAAGACCTGTTTTTAGCGGTCTTTCAAAAGCACGCTGGACGACCACTTGAGGTCATTCCAGAGTGGGCTGGGGTGCGGATCTACATTAAGTAGGTCCGACCCAGTCCGCTCCCAGGTGCAGACATCCTCCCTGGAGGATGGTTTGCCCTGTGTTAAAAACCCCATGTGGAAATGGCCAGTAATTCTGTTTTACTACCAAACAGGACATTAAACTAACCCCTTATAAGAGATACAGACATACACATAAATTGTAATAATGAAATGTATGGGGAACAACATATCTCATGAAAACCTTTCATATATTTTTTTAAATATATGATTTCTAAAAAATAAAATACATTTCCAACACACCTACATACTTCAAGTGACACACTAATGTGGCAACACACCTACATACTTCAAGTGACACACTAATGTGTCATGGCACACATCTCTTGTCTTACAGTTTTACAAGTTCAATTTGGAGCTGCTTCCACATCGAAGTATATATAATGATACTGTTGAGGGAAACAGTATAGAATGATGCATTTATAGTGATACTGCTGAGAGAAATGCAGTTTGAGAATTTTGGAAACTTGACCAGATATAGCCATATCTAAGTCCAAAGATAATGTAGACCTAGTAACAGCCATGACAGAGCCAGCATAGTATAGTGACTTGATCATTGGACTACAACTTTGGAAACCAGGGCTCAGATCCCAGATTGGCCATGGAAACCCACTGGATGACATTGGGCAAGTTACATTCTGTCAGCATCAGAGGAAAACAAAGGCAACTCCCCCCTCGGAACAAACCTTGTCAAGAAAACTCTGTGATAGGTCTGCCTTAGGGTCACCATAGATCAGAAACAACTTGAAGACACAGAACAACAGCAACAGCCACCACAATAATGTAATCAATTTTCCTTCTGGAAGAAGAGTATATGAACGGCAGATCTATATCACAAGGGAAATTAATAGAAAAATTTGCAAGAATATAAAGCTCATTTGCTGAACAAGCTGCAAATTCTCACATTTCCCTCTAGATTATATAAGGTTATGGTACAACTTTCTCCCTTACAGTTTTTGATACACTAGTAAGATTAAGGGACTGGATTCTGATATCTATAGAATGATTATCAATGTTACATGTTAGCCTATCAGACATTCTAAGGGGGCTGAGAATGCTGAGTTTGGAATACAAATTAAAAAGAACAATTGGGACAGAATGTGGAAATCCCTCTCATACAAACTGTTGTCCAGAACAGGAAAGGAATTCACTATTAAAGTGATGCATTATTGGTATGCAAGTCCTTTAAGACAACACAGAATTAGGAATTTGATCCTTACATTATCAGAGAAACTGATCTTTAAACTTCCCCCTGCTAGAGGCAAAATAGTCAAACATACTTCGGAAGCCACCTGGTACCCCCTTTATAACATTAATGTCGCATGTAAATTCTGCACATGGTCCTCCATCAAAACCTGTTTGGTCCTGCATGCAATCATGGATATAGACTAGGGCCTCTTAACTGTTTTTGCCTGTGACTGGCTCATTTTATTTGGAATTCATGAAATGTCTTCAGAAGAGGAAGGGAGGGGAGCAAAAGGGATAATTTACTATTGGTCAAAGTATTTTTTTTAAAAAAAGACTTTTTATATGTGGGCAAATATGAAACAGATGTAAAAAGTAAGAAGACCAAAATTTGAACTTACAAAGATTACCAGGGGTGGGGAAAGAGTATCAATTAATTATTATGGGAGAAAGCAAAGGGTCATTATCCAGGTCACAAGTTTCCCCCATCAACTGCCTTGAGAAAATCTAATATTTACAGGCTACAGGGCTATGTTGCATACAGTGAGAGTTCAGACCAACTTCTACGGCCAATTTCCATCTGGCACATTGACACAGTAAGAAGAGGGCAGGATGGTGACTAGTAGATGAACGACTGGTAATGTTATTGTGGTCTTTATCAGGGAGAATGTAGAGTACTTACCTGTCCCCTAGCAATGGCACTAAGCCCTTCTGACCCAAGGTGACACATTTATAGCCCTTGCATAGATGGAATTTAGGTAGGAAATGCGGTACAATTGGCTCCTCCTCTGATAACCCACTATTTGTTCCACTAGCTGCAATGGATATCAGCCCTCACTGGGTGGGATATGGATGTAAAAATACAGTTTAATTATTGATTTAATATCTTCTTGGTCAGGTTTAGATATGCTGAGACTCATAGGCTCTACAGCAGTGGTTCTCAACCTGTGGGTCCCCAGATGTTTATGGACTTCAGCTCCCAGAAGCCCTGAGCATTGACCATAGTGGCTGGGGCTTCTGGGAGCTGAAGTCCACAAACATCTGGGGACCCACAGGTTGAGAACCACTGCTCTACAGGGATGGGGGAACTATTAAGATGGTCCTCTTGGAGGAGTCTTATAGATACAGATGGACTCCTGATGGCTGTTGGGGACTTTCCTGCTGCCTTGATAGGTGATCCTATTGAAGCTCTGTTTGATCTTTGGAATGGAGAAATAACCAGGGTGGTAGATATGATCTCTTCTGAGTGTCTGTCCCTTCTTATGGAGTGGGGCTAAACCAGTCCCCTGGTTTTCTAAGGAGATGCCAGCAATGAAACAAGCAAGATGGAGACTATAGCGGCAGCAGCAGAAAAATAAATACATTCAACTGAAAACTAGCTAAAATCTATGGCCATTTCCACCTTACACTGTTCTAGTGCTATTATTCCACTTTCAAAATCCTGTGGAATCCTGGAGTTTGTAGTTTACTGAGGCCAAAGAGCTCTCCGGCTGAGAATTCTAAATGCCCTTCTCTGTGTACTATTGAATCTTCACAAAACTGTCCAGCGGAGCTGTTTTGAGTGGTCAGGTATCTGTTATGATCTGGCCCAAAAGAGAACATAAACCACTCAGTAGCCAACTGTGAAGAATTTGCCCATCAGTTCATAGAATAAAATGCTCAGATTTGCTCTGACTTAGATGCCAGAGTTGATACAGTTCTGGCGGATGTAATCTTGGCCCCCACTTGTCCAGTATTGATGGATACTTTTTAATATATGCAGCCTAAGGATGTAGACAGTATCCTTGGAGAAGTGAGAGTCAGCACATGTATATTACATCCTTGCTCTTCCTGGCTAATTAAACAGGCCAGAGGAGGATTTGCTGCTTGGGTAGGGGACATGATGAATGCCTCTTTACAAGAAGGCAGGATCCCAACACACCTGAAGAAGGCTATAATAAGACCTCTTTTGAAAAAAAAAGTTCCCTGGATTCTATTATACTAGGTAACTATAGGCCTCTAAAAAGGTCTGTAACCTTCCCTTTTTGGCTAGTTACTCAATCATGTGGTGCCTTCCCAACTCCATTTCAGTCTGGTTTCAGACCTGGTTATGTGACAGAGAACACTTTGGTCACCTTGGTGGATGGCCTACTCAGGAAACTAGACAGGGGAAACATGCCACGTTGGTTCTGCCTGACATCTCATTAGATTTCAATACCATCATCCATGGTATCTTTTTGAGTCACCCTGCTGGGATGGGTCTTGGAGGTACTGTTCTATATTGGTTCTATTCTTTCTTACAGGGAGTGATCTCAGACTGTGGTACTGGAGGATTCCTCTTCAACTCCTTAGCCATTGGCCCATGGAGTCCCTCAGGGATCAGTCTTGTCCCCTATGCTATTTAGCATCTACGTGAAATTGCTGAGAGAGATTGTTCAGAGTTTTGGGGTCAGGTGTCACCAGTATGCTGATGATACCTAGCTCTATTACTCTTTTTCACATTATTCCAAAGAAGTTGTTTCTGTACTCAACTGGTGCCTGGCAGCTGTAATGGACTGGCTGAGAGCACACAATTGAAGTTTCTAGACAAACAGAGTTGTTCATGATCAATCAAAAGAGAGATCTGGGAATAAGTATTCAGCCTATATTTGATGGGGTTATGCTCCACTAAAAATTTAGGTTCACAGTTTGGGGACACACCTGGATTCAGCTCTAAGCCTGGAGCCCCAGGTTTCAGCAGTGACCAGAAGTGCTTCTGTACTGTTAAAGCTTGCACACCAATTGTACCCACTCCTGGAGAAGTCAGACCTTGCCACAGTGGTACATGTCTTGGCTATACCCAACTTGGATTACTGTAATGCACTTTATGTTGTGCTGCCTTTGAAAAGTACTCAGAAACTTCAGGTGGCCTAAAGCTGCAGCCAGGGACTGTCTACAGGGACAACACAATTCTCTTGCTCCATCAGCTCCACTGGCTGTCACTCTGCTTCTGGACATGATTCAAAGTGCTGGTTTTGACCTATAAAACCATATACAGCTTGGGCGCAGTTTATTTGAAGGACCATAATTCCTTTTATTAGTCCATAGAGCTATAAGATCATTTGGAGAGGCCATTCTCTCTGTCTACCCACTTAGATTTGTTTGGTGGGAACAAGTGAGAGGAACTTCTCACTGGCTGATCCTATACTTTAGAACTCCCTCTTCACACTTGCTCTCTTCCTGTTGGCAGGTGAACACATTTTTTGTGCCATCAGGTATTTACAAACTGTCTACGTTGGGCATTTCATGCTGTGAAGTTCTGTTTTTAAAGTTTGTATAGTCTTTCAATGCATTTTAATATTTTAATGTGTAATGTTTTCCACTTCCTAAATTGTTCATTGTTTTTTAAATGTTATTTTTCTGTTTTTATGAATGCTTTGTATTTTTTTAAATTTGTATTGATTTAAATATGTTGTTAGCTGCTTTGAGTCCCATTATCAAGCTGGTTTTCTATTGTTATTGTTGTTGTTGTTGTTATTCTTATTGTATAATAACAACAACAACATCATGTGGGCTACATTGTACCAGTCCCCATATTAGTCCTCACCATCTGGAGAACATAGTGGCTAAGTTCACAGCCATAGAGAAATTAGCCACTGTTTTCTTTTTTAAAAATGTTGCTTTCCTATACATCCTGCAATTATTTTTAAAACAAGTAATGAATGAAGAGCTCTTTAAGAATGGCTGAGTTGCTAGATATCAGCTGAAAAGGATGGAAGATTGAGAACTTAAGCCAGCTCTCCTGCATTTCAGAGAGCAACCTGGAAATCTTGAAACTTGTTTTTAAAGTGATGCACATAGAGCCAATATGGGTTCATAAAGGAGAACTGTCAACTTTGGACACATAATTCCCTAACCAGCTGGTCAAACATGTGGAGAAACATGCACAAGTCACACTTCCTTTGTCAATGCCTTTATGGAATCTGCAAATTATCTCCCTGCACTTTTTTGTTTAATCTACAAATGAGAGCCTTGCACCAACCCACTGGCCTCAAACCATGAAAATAAATTACCAGTTGTATGTTTTATAAAATGCAGTTGTCAGATGGCAGAATAGTGCTATCACTGAATATTAGAAATAAATTATTCTATTTATTGAATTTATGGTAGCAGATTAAAACTGACATTCTACTCTCTTAATGTACCAGAATATCAGAGTTCCTAACCCATAAATAATCATTGACCTTAATACTAAGAAATCATATTTTCCACATTTCTGAATATGTCTCACACTGTTCCAGCTATGAATAAGGAAGGAAATACATGAAAAATTCATTTGAGAAAACTACTATTCATATATTTCATATTATTCAACATGATTCATTGGTAGGTCCACAAAATGGTGTAATGACAGTATAGGTAAATGAAAGAGTAAATGAAGTGTTGCAGTGATGGACTGAAAAAAGCTGGGCTTCAGTTGGTTGTTCAACAATTAACTTCATTGGATAACTTTGGAGTTGTAATTCCTTCTGCCTGGCCTACCTCACAACAGTGTAGAATGGGTAACAGGTGAAGTTTTCTACACACTGTACATTATTTGAAGAAAAGACACAAATATGAAGTAAATATGTAAGGCTCCTGATGCTTCTAGGTCTTTTCTCTGCTATACTGCATTATTTGACGACTGTAACAGGACAGCATGCGCCACCAGTCCGCCAATAAGGAACTCGGTGTTAAGAACAACAAATTGTAATTTGCCTCATTTTGGACAGATTAATGTATAAATATGAAAAGTAATTAAGGGTGTCCCCTACTCTGTGATACAGAAAAAGACAGCTGTGATTTTATGCTATTTGTATCAAAGAATGCAAAAGAAAGCACATTTGGTTGTTCAAGAGTCTGAGATTAATTTCTACCATCTGTTTAAAAATGACTTCCAGTTGGTAAAGATGTTATCCCAAGTGAATGTCAATTTATATTGACATTCGCTTGGGATAACATCTTTTACACGCACACAGTTTTTCTGTTGCTTATGTATGGACTGAAGATAGGTATGGTCCAACATTCTGGGGTAATGCTCACATCATGCACCTGTCTATTTCCACTCCAGCATATTTCTGTGCTGCCTAATAGCAGCAATACTGCTGCAGGGACATGCATATTGAGTGACAATGATGCCTTCCTGGGATAGACAGCATCTGCCTGTAAATGCACAAAGTGTGACGTTATGTAGATGCTATGATGATGGTGGTCACATTTTATCCAATCTATATCTTGGCTAAAGAAATGCTCCATAGCATTCAGCATTAGATAAACAGGTTTGAAAGGAGATATTTCAAATGTCATGTCCCCATGGTGATGTCACATATACAAACATGTTTCTGCTTCCTCTACTCTTTATGGATGCCCTCTGAATTCAAACTGTGTGAGATTTTTCCCCCAGTTTCAGACCTTTGGATTAAAGACGTAGTCTTCATATTTTGGGTTATCTTACCTCTGTCTAATGCAGGCACCCACACACTCCTCTGGATAGGTTGTTGCCACTGCCTTCCTCTTTGTCAGTGGTATTTCATTTTATTTATTTTTTATTGAATTTATATCGTACCTTTTTTCCCAAGATGGGATTAAAAGAAGCCTACAATAATTTTAAAAAGCAAGCTAAAAAATTCATTTACAAAAGTTTTAAAAGAATTAAACATTATTATTAAAAGCATGATTACAAATAGTTAAAACACTTAAACCTATGTAAAAGATAGGGCCATTCTGCACTACACTATTATAGTGCTATTATTCCATGTTCAACATCCTGTGGAATTCTGGGGTTTAGTTTATTGAGGCCAAAAAGCTGAGAATTCTAAATGCCGCTCCCTAAACTGTAAACCCCAGGATTCTATAAGATGTTGAAAATGGAATAACAGCACCATAACAGTGCAATGCAGAAAGGCCCATAGTTTCTAATACAGATTTAAAAATACAGCACTCCACTTTACAAACTCACTACTGCTCCATAATGAAAATTCAAAAGGCCAAACTGAATAAAAATGTCTTTACCTGCTGGCAGAAAGAAGGAAAAGAAGGGGCCAACAGAACCTCCTATGGAAGGGAGTTTCATAGCCTGAGAGCCAGAGAAGGCCAGGAAATGGTCTGTCTTGAGGCTTCACCAACCATACCTATGAAGGTGATGGAACTGAAAGGAATTCATCCCTAAAGATCTTAAAGCAAACACTGGCTTATATAAGGAAATATGGTCTTTCAGATAGTCAGGACTCAAGCAGTATGAGGCAGGAAGAAGAAGATGCCTGATGAATGAATTGTAAGAAGAAAGTTTTTATTTCAAGCAAGAAAATTGTACTATGTGCATGACAGACATAGGCCCTTTCCGCATGAGGCGAGTGAATCACTCTGTGCCATTACTCACTGCCTCTTCTTGGCTCGAAGCAATGCAGACTATCCCTCTTAAGCCCTTCTGCAGGTTTCCTCTGTTTGTTCCAGGGTGATGTGGAGCAGTGCGAGGTCTTCAGATCTGCACTGGTGAGACTTACAAAATTGCAGCTTCAGCTTGTTTGTGGGTCTGGACCAACCACTGAAGCTGGCCATGCCCACAGCCCGCCCTCCACTGATCGCAGGCTCGCATTGCTGCGCATCTGCACAACTGAGCAGGAATGAAATGGCGCACTCCAGAAAATTGAAAGACCGATTTTTTCCGGTCTTCACATAGTGCACTGGAGGACCACTTGGGGGCGTTTCATTGGACTTAGGTGCAGAACTAAGGTAAATAGTCTGAACCTAGTCCGATCCAAGGTGCAGATGACCTCTGTGACAGGATGCCTTGGCCCGTCTTAACTTCCCCGTGCAGAAAGGGCCACAGTGTCCTCCTCCAGGTACAGGATAAAGTGGTTACATAGTCACTTTTTTTTTTTTTTTTTGCCAACATTCAGCCAGATCCAAAACACAGAGAAACTGCTTATGCTTCCTGTTCTACTCACACTGAGTTTGTGGTTCTGGTCTCAGCCCATCATTGCAGGGAAGCTAGGAGCCTGGATATTTGGTTCACCTTCAACCACTGCTTCACTAGAATTAGACAAAGGCAGTAGAAAACTCCATCTTCCTCCATTCATTCGTCAGTCCCTCTATGTGCCCATGCCTAAAGAGCTTTTCTTTTTTAAAAAGTTGACTTCAAAAGTTTCAGAATTTTCCAAACTTTTCGATCTTATACAAAGCATGCACTTGACACAGGTCTCTCTCCTGATCATATGTTCCTTAACTCAATGTTTTAGTAACTTTGCATTTCTCCAGCAATACATCTTGGTCACACTCTTCCTTTGCAGAGTTGTACATAGCTGAAGAATAGATTAAGATTAAGGGTGATGGCATGATCCCATGACCACACAGGCATTGGCAGAACAAGTATTGTTTAGGATTAAAATGGTGGGGGGAGTACTTGGGCACTTTTAAAACTAAGCAGTTTATTTCAATATAAGCTTTCATAGACTATAGCCCACTTTCTTTGTCTGAAGAAGTGAACTAAAACCTACAGAAAATTTGAACTAGTAATGTGGGAAAAAAAACCTTTCTGTATAGTTTTAATTGTTTTTCTCAGAATTCCATGGGCGTTTTCATCCTGTCTCAGTTATCTTTCAGGTTTGAAGACTTGGTTTTTTCCCCCTCCCTACCCATATGGAAATTTTAGTGTCCCTTGTTTTTAAACAAAGAATTTCTCCCATTTACTAAACTATGTTCATACACATTGCTCAAATACACATGTTGGTCATACTTCTTGATCCACGATTGGCAATCATCCAAAGAGATTTCCATGTACATAAAGATGCATTAGGAATAAGCTTTCTCCATAGGATACAACACTGATTGATAGAGTTTGAATCCACATGGAGGGAAACTTGCATGAAGATGGATCCTACAGCAACTGAAGGGGTATGGCTGATATGCATCTCAGTGCCTTGGCATGGAACTTGTTCCTGAAAAGCCATTGACTGGAGAGTCTTGGACAGGTCTTAAGTTGATAGTCAACAAGACAAGGTTGTGTTGTTCTTATTCACCTTTAAATTATTTCTGATTTATGGCAAGCCTAAGCTGAACATATCACAGGGTTTTCTTGGCAAGGTCTGTTCAGGGAGGCTTGTCTTTGCCTTCCTCTGAGGCTGAGAGAGTATGACTTGCCAAAGGTCACCCAGTGGGTCTCCATGGCCAAGCAGGGATTCAAACCCTGGTCCCTGGAGTTGTAGTCCAATGCTCAAATCACTGCACCACATTGGCTCAAGACAATGCTTATGCCAAATGATGGTGGGAGTAGCAAGAAATAAAGAAGTAACCTATGGAAACCATATGAAATGTTCTCTGTGTTACTGAAGCAGTTAGTATAGTGTCTGTGTTTACTTTTCCTGTATCTCAAGAAACAAAAACAACAGGTTACAGTAGAGATAAGTGCTCTGAACTCAATTCCAAAGGGCTTGAAAAAACATCTGACTGTAATCAACATAGATAGTATCACCATAGCACAATTACGAAAAGTGATACTGTTTTGAACATGCCACATTGCCTGATCATACCTTGCTGATTCCTCGGTTATTGGACAGGATCTGAATCACTGAAGGTCTAAATCTCCAGTTTGTAATACCTGTTGGACTGAGAAACTAATGATAATAAAAATTTCAATTTTAGGTAGAACTGACAGTAATCAGAACAAGTTAAAATTATATCAGGAAATGAAACCCGTATTGATTTCACATCAGGATGTGCAGTGTGTTTCTGTGTGTTTTAATGGAATCCAGGATCCAGCTTTAAAGAGTTTTCTTTATAAACTTGCAGGGCATTTTGATATTGGATCAATACCTTGGAATTTAAGTTGTAAAACAATGGAACATAGGAATAGCTGTACGGATCAGATAAAAAAAGTCTGCAAATAAAATGTGATCTTTAGCTGAAGAAAATGCAAGGCTAACACCATTTGAAATAACAGTTGGAATTCTGGAGGTGAAGCGGACACTGGTTAGGCAAACTGCCAATGCGATAAACAGTCTGCTTAATACACATGACTAAGAGAAGTATAGTAACAGTTCATTATTTACCACTCTCAGTCTGGATCCTGCCTTCTGACTGTCTTAAATCCCATTGACTGTAGTGGAAGATAAGTACAAGAAGTTCTCTCTGAATTAGGTCCCTTGCATATGTTTGTCAATGCATCTATATTTTGATTACAATGAAGCATGTTGCATATATAATGCTTCTTAAAATTTTACTTCATGTGTGCATTTAATAAACATGTATTTTGTCTGTTTAGCTGTAAGATCAGCTAGGACTGGGTCTACTTTTTATTAGTCAAGTTGAGAAGTAGATGAAGTTGGGAAGCAGCGAACTAATTGAAGTTGGGAAATAGAGAAGAAAAATCCACTCCCTTCCTCATTCTACTCTTAATTCACATACTACAGGCTTTTGTCTTCCTTTCCTCCACCACCTCTCAGTTGCAACAATTTTTTTTTTAAAAAAAATAGATTTGAAGAATTCCACCTCATTTTGGAGTCAATGTATTTGTGGTAGTGGGGAGTGCTAATAATACATATATCTGTATTGAAATTGTAGCATATTTTTTTAAAAGTAAACATGGAAACTGTTTTCCATTTTTATATCTGAAGTCATGATTAACCTTTTAAATGAACTGGACATCCTCAAAACTGCTGAACGTGTATTTCCCCATGATTCAGGCACTGCTTTACACATACTCAGTGACCTCACCCAGAGGCAAAAAGCAGGCTCATTTCAGGATAGGTAATTCTAATAACAAAGAATGTAAAAATGTTGCAAAATATGCCCAAAGGGAAGTAAGACCAGAAGAATGGGTCCTTGCACAAAGACAACAGGCAACCTATTCTCTGGATAGCTGCTTTCAGGTTACAAAAGCCATGTAATTACTCACCCTTTTTCTTATAGTTCTTTCATAGTTGCACTGCATGGCGGGGGTTCTCAGAATGCATTCTGGTAATTGCTGGAATAAATAACATAGTAAAATTCTAAATTGAATCATGTAACATGAATATCAGTATAACATCAAATGCCTGAAGCTTTCAACCCCATGTGTAGCGCACACTGACAAAATACACCTGCTTTACTTTTATTGCTGCATACATTTGGGAAAGGTGTCTACCTACCATGATGGCTTGGCAGCAGCTCTATTTTGGGCATTTCTACTAGATAAGGGATCAGTGTGATAACCAGTGGATTAATTCCCATATTCACAAGGTTCTAGTGCATTTCAGTGCCTTGCTAGCCAGATGAAGAAATTACCCTGTGACTTTTGTAAATGACAGTGGCAATTGTACCTCTTTCAGTCCAGAGAAAAAAAATAAATGGCAAGCTAAAGAAAAATCAACTTGCGCATTCACAGACATAATGATCCTGTAATTTTATGTTTTATATGGGACAAATAAATTCAAAGAAGACTCAAGGGTAAGAGAGGGACCCAGTGGAATTCCTGGAGTGCATTCCAGATAATTGCTTCTCCTTTTTACCATCATTAACATGTCATAAAAACATATGAAGGTATAGCAGTGTCTTTTTAGGAAAACAGTTATAGCTGTTATCTACTCAATGCATCTTTGCTATGTTAGTACTGCTCTTTTTCATTGGTCTTTCTATGAATTGTTTAAAGTAATTATCACCAAAAGGTCCCAATGAGGAATGCTAGGTTCATTCAGTATCTTGTCATCTTATTTAGTGGGCAGTGAGAACCACTGGTTGTTACAACACTTCTGAACAGAAGCACATTAGATTCTTAGTCCTAGTGGTGGCTTCAATGCTGAATGCCTGATTACTTTGGTGTAAGTCTGTATGCTGTGGAAATGACCATCATAAGGACAACACTGGGTATTTTCCCTGTCATCATTACTGAAAATGCAGGGAATCATGCTGTTAGTCTCATCCAAGTTGCAGGCCTAAAATGCGTTGTCATATGGAGATTTCTATGCTACAGTCTATTGTACTATTAATTCTTATGCCACTGCTCCCAAAACAGTTCATACTGGAGATGAAGAGAATGTTTAACATTATTCATTTCCTGGACACACACACAAACACGAACACACAGACAGAGAGGGAGGGAGGGAGGGAGAGAGAGAGAGAGAGAGAGAAGGGAAGAATAATTCAGAGTACAAGAAATTTGGACACAATATTCTCATATTCTTTTTTTTAACTAGTATTTTTATTGGAAAACAATTAATAAAAATTAGTGAATGATCTACACAGATATTAAAGTACATATTACATTCAAAAATTTGTAAAAAGATAAAATACAAAAAGCTTCACATATTCTGAAGTGTTTCGGGAAACTACTTGTACAAAATCATGTGTAAAGAAGAAAAAATAACACTCTTTTTGTGCAAAAATAATGTTTCCAGAAACAAGAATGAGAGTTTGTGACACAAAATTCATGATTTTTGTGCAAGAATACACATGCACATATAATTCTGCACAAAATAATTTACCAAAATGTTTCAGAGTGTGTGAAAACTACATGAGAATATTCACTTTCTCCTGCAGTAGGGAAAAAAACTGCAGGAATTATTAACCCTCACATTGTTGTTGTTCCTTGCCATCAAGTCTACTTCAACTTATGGAGAACCTATGAAGGAGAGATTTTCAAATCACCTTGTTATCAATAGCCCTGCTCAAGTATAGCACACTCTGAGCCATGACTTCCTTGATTGAATCTATCCATCTGTAATTCAGCCTTCCTGTTTTCCTACAGCCTTCTACCTTACCAAGCATTATTGCTTTTTCTAGCAAGCCATGTTTTCTTGTTATGTGTCTGAAGACAGTCTCAGTTTAGTCAAGTGGGCTTCTAGCAGAGTTCAAGTTTTATCTGTTCTAGCACCCATTATTTCTCTTTTTAGCAGTCCATGAGAGCCACAGAACTCATCTGCAGTACCACATTGCTTCTCCTCAGCATCACATTCAATGATGCAATAGTACAAGATCTTCATCTGCAATTCACATGTGGACAGAAGGGACTGTCTTTTGGGGAACTGCTCCATGGCCTCAACCACCTTAAATCCAGTCTTGGTTAAAGGTACAGTGAGTATACTCCTTTATTTATTTATTTATTTATTTACTTACTTACTTACTTACTTACTTACTTACTTACTTACAAATGCATGTTCAGGATGAGGACCTGGATCTCAGCACCCATAATTACATGTAAGTATAGATGCAAACTTTTTGGAAATTTTCTATCCATGAGGGAAAACAGGGATCTTTGGAGAGAGTGTAAAAAAAATGCAATATGAAATATGAGCACTCTTTATAAAGGGAATATTGAGTCCAGTTCTGGACACCCCAATTCAAGAAGGATATGGATAAGCTGGAGCAGGTCCAGAGGAGGGCAACCAAAATGGTGAGGGGCCTGGAAGCCATGCCCTATGAGGACAGACTTAGAGAGCTGGGTATGTTTAGTCTGCAGAAGAGAAGGTTGAGAGGGGACATGATAGCCATGTTTAAATATTTGAAGGGATGTCATGTCGAGGAGGGAGTGGGCTTGTTTTCTCCTGCTCTTGAGACCAGGACAAGGAGCAATGGATGCAAGCTGCAGGAGGGGAGATTCCTCCTGAACCTCAGGAGGAATTTCCTGACAGTCAGGGCTGTCCAGCAGTGGAATGTGCTGCCACAGAGTGTGGTGGAGTCTCCTTCTTTGGAGGTTTTTAAGCGGAGGTTGGATGGCCACTTGTCGGGAGTGCTTTGAGGGTTTTCCTGCATGGCAGGGCGTTGGACTGGATGGCCCTTGTGGTCTCTTCCAACTCTACATTTCTATGATTCTATGATTCTATCATTTTGCTACTTTAAAAACATAAAGCGCATTATACACAACTTGGTCTGGCATTTCATTAATATGTTTGATATAATAAAACATATTAATATGTTTGATATAATAAAACATAAAGCACTTTTATTATCACAACAAAACTTATTTTAAAAATGTTTATTTTATGTACAAATGGAGCTGCAAGACCCTGAACTGTAAAGAACAGCTGAATTATAAGGAGAATCTATAGTTTTGCCAATTTGAGGTACAGGCAAAAGCTTCCAATAAAAACAAGAAATCAATATTGATAAAACAAAGAAAATTATTTTGTCTGCACTAGTTCTTATAGTGATAAGCATTTATAACAGTCATTCCCATAAAAAAGAATTGGGAAAGGATAACAGAACTAGGAAAAGTAATGATTTCATACTGACCTAAAAGTCTTCCTCTTACAATTTTTTTTTAAAAAAAGGTTGGAGGCAGTAAAGATGTAAATAACTTTTTTAAAATATTTCATTCATCATTCTAAAGAAAATATTCCATAATCCATTTTTTTTATTTTTCTGGAAAAAAAGATGGGGAAAAGTTGGGTACATGGGGAAAAATTAATATTATTTTTTCCCTTCCTAGGCTTTCACATCTTTACATGTAATTAAAAAGATATCTTAACTACATGACCATATTTAACATAGTAATTTAGCCTTTAATGTGGCCCACAGAGTAGAATTACTCTACAACGGATTTTAAATGTCTGAATTATAGGTGCAATTTGACTCAGTATGTTTTCCATTTCACCGTGTCATAAAGAAAGATAAACATCGATTTCTGTGAAATTGCTTTTATTTTTATTATTTTTCACTCATATGGAATGATAACATTACTGAGGTTTTTTATGTATCAGTTGGAAACTCTGTTAATACCTCACTGAATTTTGTAATAGTGGTCTAAGAGGGTGAAAATACTTGTTTAGTTGATGAAAGACTGCTGTAGGATTTGGCTTTGAGAAACAATTTATGGGGTGAAACACATTCCATTAAATATAAACAAGTTTTGCCATGGCCTTTGTGGTAGCCAGAAAGCCTTTGACCATATGTGAGGCTTCTACAGGTGCCAGTAACTGCTGGTGAGTCAGTGGAATTAATAGCTTGTGAAAAAATAACATTGGAGATAATTAAGTACTCGGAATAGCTTGCATTTTATATATTTAAATATTCATATTATTCTATTTGTCAAAATGAATCAAGAAATTTCTCAGTATTTGAGTGATTGAGAGAATTAATGAGCAGGATTCAAAGATTTGTATAGTAGGAAAAGACGTATAAACCATCATGCCAGTCCCCCAGTCTCTGTCATGGAGACCATCAAATAGTTATCTTTCCCAGCAGCATCTTTTGCTGTGAAGGTCCAGGTAAGCATTTTCCTTAATTTCATATGAATAATGTATATCCTGCCCTATAGAAAAATATGCTATCAGAGTAATTCAGAATCATCTATAACAAAACAAAACGATAATAGATTATAAACTGCACATAGGCCACAATTAGAAGGTAAAATATATGTCCTTGCAGCACAATCTTATATATTCATTTAGACATAAGTTCCACTGATTTCAGTCAAGTTTTTGGCCAGGTTATGGGATTATGAAGATCTAGAATTGTGTAATGGCCTTAGCATTGGACTACGACTCTGGAAACCAGGGTTTGATTCCTTGCTCTGCCATGGAAACCCACTGGGGGACCTTGGGCACATCACGCACTCTGAGGCTCAGAAAGCCTCATGATAAGATTCACCTTAGGGTTGCCATAAGTTGGAAATGACTTGAAGGCACACAATAATGACGACAATAATGACAGGGCTATAGCTTTAATTAGTCTATTAAACCGTACAAACAACTACTAACGAGACACTCTAGGAAGTTGTACTAGTGTACAGTTGTGACTCCTGAAAATGCCATGCACTTTTACATTATCTCTCTGCATCAGCAGAATCCAATTTCCTCAGCAGGGCCACACTATTGACTTGCTTAGGGAATGACCCAGTTGATGGGGAGATAATCAGTCATCTGGGAATAATTAATATCCTTAATTACATCTACTTCTCCTTGTCACTGGTGGTGTCTGGAGCTCTGCAGGTAATGGAGCCGTGCCTGGATGCTGTAATAATGGTCTGGTTGAGAGCCAATATAATGAAGCTGAATCCCAGTAGAACAGAACAGAGGTTCTGTGGACTGCTGGTTATTCCATCTAAGAACTGGGATATAATCACCCCTTCTGAAAGAGTAGGTGCATAGCCTATAAGTACTCCTAAATATCTCTTCCACACTGGAGTCCCAAATAGAGTACATGATCAGAACGCCTGAAGTCAACTTCAACTGGCAAATGAGAGCTGGGTTGCTGACCTAAAATATATAATACTGGAATTGTACTGGATCCCAATCTGCTACTGGTCTGAAATCAAAGTGCTGATAAGAACACTTAAAGTTTGGTAGCTTGATACCAGATGGAGCACCTCTTACCTTAGATCACTTTCTGTTTTAAATTTTTAGGATGATTTTGCAAGGCTTTTTTAATGCTCAAAACTAGCTCCAAACAGAAGAAAACTGGAAATCCATCAGCTTCACTTCTCTGCTCCTGAAATCCCCATGCCTAAGCTTTTCCTTTATCTGAAAACTAATTAAGATGACAAAAGTAACACAATGAAACTTTTGGTGCACTGGGATATACTGGTGAAGCCTGTAGGAGTAACATGGGGTGAAAACTGGGACTAGACCCATGCACTGTTGCTAACCTCTGGTGTATTCTCAGGTAGATACAGTTGTTTGGTTCTAATTTGTAGATAACGGTCCAAACAAAAAGTCCAAATGTTTCAGAGAGTAGATAAGTCACACAAGAAGATCAGGAAATGAGTTTCCTTTTCATTTAACCAGAGCTTGGAATATTAGCTTTTAAAAAAAACATTCACAATGGTAAACATTAGAAATCTAGAAATGAATTAATTGCCACCAGTACTATTAATACTGCTAATCCTACTAATTCATTCAATTCATTGAGTTGTTGTTACTTAATGCATTACAGGAAAATGTTGACTCCCAAACCATGGGATTTACAGAGAAGGACTTGCAAATGCATTTCAAAAGTGCTCTTTTTCTTATGTAAATCTGCCTTTCCCTGTCCTTGAATTTTTATCCCAATGGAGTACAAAGCCCATAATGCAATTGCTTCATGTGTCTTCAATACATTTGAAAACTGTAAGGTTGGAAATAGTTGAACTAAAGGATGGTGTTTCTTGGTACAACCTGTTCAACCTATGTTCAGCTTAACATGTATACTGCTTACTTGCCACTCTAACGCCTTCGTTATTCAAACTTAATGAGGATTCAGTTTGAAGCAATGATGAGAATTGCACAGGTGCTGAATGGCAACCTTCAGCACTCCTCATCATTGGCTACGATGGCCAGAAGTCCTTGGAGTTGTGGTCTAACTACATCTCCAGTTTCAAATTCACCAAAACCTTCAAAGTTTGGCCCATTGAATCAGAGGGTGGGTGGACAGCAGAATAATACCATAGAAAAAAAAGGAAGAGAGGCCAAGAATTGCCATTCTTCTTTAATTTGTCCCCAATTCCATTTTGCAATTGCTTTCCATCTATTTTCTGCTAGTTCCTGCTGCCTAACAATAAAGCCACATGGTTCATTTCTTCTAGGCTTTACTCTTTTACTGAACATCCCAGTCTATTTTTAAAAAAAAAAAGAAAGAAAAGAAAAGAAATCAATTCACTAAAGCATGGGATTAACTTTGACACTGATAAGGAAAACTATTGTTAGAAAAACTTGATGAGTCAATAACACAAGTGAATTGTCTAGTTATTTCCAAATTCTGTGTTTACTCTATGAATTGTCCCATGCCCAAGAAAGTACTAATTGAGTGATACAGGAAACTGGATATAGATTAATGATTTTCTTCAGGTCACATCTCAGTCTTAGTCTGAGCAACACACAAGAAATTGGAAAAAGCCCCATGGTTTCCCATCACCACCACCCTGATTCTGTTGTACCTTAGTGATTTTATTGGACTCTTCTTTAGCAAATTCTTCAGTAAGATTCATCCCATCTGGTTCGACCATTTACATTCATGGAATGCATAGCCAAATGAGATAATAGCATTAATAACTGTGTTGTGGTCTTCTAAAACAGACATTTTCAAAGCCTTTTTACAGAACATTCACAGAATTCATGAATCATGGGAACGATCCTGGGGAAAAGGTTTTGGGTACCCATTTAATTTGTAATAGTCAGGCCTGTTCCTGATGAACTGAATATGCAGCCTAGAATATGCTTAGTACTTCATGAACTACAGTGAAAGATTAGTAAATGAATAAGATCGCAATACCATAGACACTTACTTTTGGAGTATGTCCCACTGAACGCAATGAGTCTATTTTTGAATAAAGAAGACACAGAAGAACGCACAGCACACCAGATTAAATGGGATCTTATATTCCATTACTAATCTGTTTAATGAAGACATACCCTTCAACTGTCCTGATTTGGCAGAGACAGTTTTGTTTAATCCTCTATGGTCCCACTTTTTCATCTGCTTTTAACATGTTCCAGTTCCTCTCTTCTTCTCCCACTTTCTCCCTCTGTCCTCAGCTTACTTCCGTTCATGCAAATTGAATTCAAAATGCAAAAGTAGTCTGTACTCCATTAACTTCACTGGAGGAAAGAGAAAGGCAGGGAAAGAATCATGTCCTTCTCAGTAGACTCAGGCAAAAGCAAACTGCTGTAGCTTATCCTAGCTTGTGTATACTTCCTCATTAATAACTTTTGCATTCTTGACCATACTCTGATGTTCCTTGGCCACAATTCTCCCAGTTTTCATCTGTGAAGTGTTGGAAAGTATGTGGAAAATCTCTTGAGGAACCTCAAGGTCTGAATATCTAGAGTTAAACTGTACCACATATAATTGTTTCTATTAAATAACAAATATAGGTCTTTTAAAGCTTGCTGAATATCCATGAAAGTAAAATAAAATACCGAACATTGTTATTAAAAGGCATTTGCCAGTATTAAATCAGAAGTTAAATTACCAATAGTTCTGAATTACAGGTATATTGCTACTTTTATATGTAAGTGTAATACATAAAGGTAAAGGAAATGACTTGACATTTATGTACTTTGACATTTCCCACTGCTATTAATAGCACCATAAAACTGTCATTTGGGGTGCTATTTACAAATGAACGGATGCTTATTAATTACAGATTATATCTAATCTATTTTAGATATAAAAGGTTAGGCATTATATTTGCTTCCGTTGTTGAGGAAATCTAAAGCCAGCAGACAACCCAAACCTTTTGAAAAATAAAACATGAACTTTAAACAGGATTTTTAATCTCCCAGGGACTTTCAGATAGCAAAATCCTGCTGCCAAAGACTCCAGAAACATTTTTCTGCAACCATCCTTAAAAAAAAAAAAAATTCTTTGTAGGCATATTTCCAGTGCATGTTCAGTTCTTTGTTACAGAAAGTTTGTAATTCATGTTTTGTTAATTACATGCAAATAGAAAAATGCTTTCCTACAGGGCAAGGTTATGAATGTTAATGAGCTGTTTTCCAACATCATCTATTCGGATGCAGTCAGTGAGAGAAAGAAAGAGAATTTTTTAGTTGACTAAAATGGTAATATTTATATAGAGATTGGAAAGTTACTTTTAAGGAGAATTAATGAAATGGCATGCTGAAACCATCTATAACTGAGCAGTGGTAGAAAGAAAGCACATATTCAACACACTCTGTCTGTTTAAGAAATGACATGATAAGGTGATCTGTTTTTGAAATCACTGACGATCTTCACATCTTCTTCTCATTGAACTGTGATTTGAATCCTGTACATTCATATCACTACACAGCAATAACCAGCCTTAAACACAATGTTCATTCAGCCTCTTAAGACATTAAGTCCCAATGTCTGTAATAACAAATCTGATCATAACTTACACAGTCTATAACAACAAATAGAATAATAATTGTAGTGCATGGAAGTCATCAAGTCAATAATAAGTCTGCTTCATGAGATGCAACAATCATTCTGGATTTCACAGAGTGGTGTATATCTTGGCTTTCAAAAAGGAGACTTAGAGCCTTTCCACATTACACTGATATGGTGCTATTATTTCACTCTTAATATCCTGTGGAATTTGGAGGTTTCTAGTTTACTGAGGCCAAAGAGCTCTCTGGCTGAGAATTCTAAATGCCTCTCCCTGAACTGCAATCCCCAGGATTCCACAAGAGGTTGAAAGTGGAATAACAGCACTGTAACAGTGTAGGGTGGAAAGGCCCTTAAAGGTGCTACAAGATCCCTATGCATAGTGATCCAGACTAACAAAGCTATGTCATTAAATTCTACCAGATAGATCTATCGTTAGGCAGAGTATATCTTTAACATTAGTTAGGCAACCTAGAAAGTTAGATGAAATTACTAGAAAAAATAGTGAACTAATATGTTAACAACACAATCGGGATAATCAATAAGTTAATTCTGATCTCTGCTGTTAAAATCATTCTCTCCATTTTCACAGGTATGTGTATACCTTGGCTTTTAAAAACTTTGAAAACATCAATATATATGCATAAAACAAATTGTAATCATATAGTCTAAAGTACCTAAAGAGCATATATTGCTCCCAGAAATATTTAAATAGTTTTCTGATTGAGGGATTTTAATACTACCCCAAATTATTCATTACTGTTAATGAGACTAGTATGTTCCCTGTTGCATAGTACTTCCTTTAAGAAAAAAAAAGTACTCATATGGCTCAAGAAGTTATTATTTAGGAAACCTTTCAAATGCTGACTTCAAATTGCATGGTTAATGTCTTTGGAGCAAAATGGAAAAATCATATAATGTATTTAATGATTTCAGAAAAGGTCAAAGTACAACTGACAACGTAAGACTAATAGTAACAATAATAAATAAATATAAATATATATATATATATAAATATTTTTTATTTCTTACATGTCTCTCCGAAGGGCTCGAGGCAGCATACAACATAGGCTAAAATGCAATATATAACTAAAAACACATAAAAATAATTTAACATATAATTTAGATTAAAGTGCAATCATAAAAATATGTCAACTTAAAATTCATAGTTTAAAATTGACAGTGTAGGCCTGGCAGAAGAGATAGACTTTTAATACTTATTAAAATTCAGGCAGTATGTTTAGCTGTCAAATCTCTTCTGGAATGTCATTCTACAGTCCAGAGCTAGCCAAAAAAAAAGGTCCTCTGGGTGACTGTTGCCAGTCTAGATCTGACTAGTTTAAATAAATGTGCCCCAAAGGACCTGAGTGTGCAGAGCAGATTGTATGGGATGAGGTGATCCTGCAGGCAACTTGGACTCAAACCACATAGGGCTTTAAAAGTAACAACCAAAAGTAATAATCAAAACCAATTACCCAGGGAATAATTGGCAGCCAGTGGTGTGATTTTAATATAAGTGTGGTATGCTTACTTCTGAATGTATCCGTAACCCGTTCTGTTACTATTTTTTGGACCATTTGGGAAATTTTCCCAATTTGGAAAAAGTAGCCCAATACATAGTGCTTTAAAAAGAAGTTCAAGCACATAACTTTTTCCATCTTTAAGACTTAGTGAAGTTGGTGTATCGGGAAATACAATAAGCACTCCTGACCATCGCATTACCCCTTGATACATTTAGAAAACTAATGATTATCTTTCTCAGCAAAATATTAAGGGTACTGTCTTTATATAACTTTTGTGGCTTACCTGTAGCACTTGATTTAATTGACAGAAACTATTTGTATTGTCGGTGAAGTAATACTGAAATAAAATTCTCTAAGAATACTGCTACAATCAGATAAAGAATTTTAAATTTTTCCTAAAAATGATGTAATTACAATAAACCATACATTTAAAGGATATTTTTCTAGCTGTTTTGCTTTTCAACTTTTTTTTTCCCAAAGGTACCCTGGATAAAATTCTTTCCTCTTTCAACTGGGTCACGTAGGTTTTTTCTTCTTTTTAACAGATGATATGGTTCTTCTACCTCTCATGTGTGTTGGCCTAAAATGGTTTAAAATAGATGAATATTATAAAAAAAGAAATTCTTAAGATCAATTATTCAAAAACCAAGGTTACAGTCTTCAGGAAAGGGGGAAAAAAAACAGAAATTCTGATGGTCGATGGAAAGAGAAACCAGATATAACACCCTATAGTTCATCATTAGATTAGATTAAGTTATTCAAACAAACAGTGAAGTGAAATGATATAATCTATATATGCCAATTTTACCTCTGAGTTATTTCCTCCTCATTCTAAAAAAAAAAATACTACTTAATTCTAACTTAGTGTCAGAAGTAATGATATTTAATAAATGTGATGAAGAATTTTTTTCGGAGCTGTAGGTAAAGTTTCTCTAAGTCTAGCTCACATAAGTTCTGGCTTTCCATATTAACTGCTCCCCATACTTATCATCATAAGGAGAGGCATATTTAGTTTTTTTCTTTGGGAGAAAAGCTACAATGAGGGAAAAAACCCAAAATCCATCAAGGGGACTAAGAACCTGAAATATACAATACTGCTACACAATGCTACCATATGTAATAGCATCCATTGTTTCCTAAACCATTTGGATTCCAGGACACAAAAGCCCTTTTTAAAAAAAAAAAGCATATGTACTACTAGGCCTGGAACTAGCAGACAGCCTGTGCACATGTCAGAATACCAGCAAAGATGCTAAATGCCCCCCAGAACTTGTCAAGAGAGCAGCAATGATATTTGCACAACTTTCGGCCTTCCAGTTGACTTCAGATGTAGCACAGTATGCGCAGTGTTTTACCACATTCAGTGTCAAGCATTCCTTCAACAGCAGCATGAAGGCAGGCCAGGAAGATTATCTTCTTTTTGGGCTCGATCACAGGAGGAAAAGGTTTTAAAAATCTCTCCCTTGAACTGCTCGCATTTAATGTTTCACTCACCGCGGCCCTCAGTCCTGGAGAATACTACAGCATATACAACGAGTAGAACCCGAAAAAATTCCCCCTTGGAACTACCGTTATCTACTGCACTAAGATCAAAACAGGATGTAGAATCTGGACCTACTGGAACTGAGCTTTGGGAAAAGGGGCCAGGAAACACACACAATCCCCTACCATCAGTAGTTTTGATAACCAGTGCCTGTTAATCACTGGTATGCTAACCAGTCCAGGAATGCTTCATTAATTTCACTTCTGTGCAATGTGGGTTCAGTTTCACTTTTATGGATGAAGTAAAGTCCACGGTTCCCTTTTCTTCCTTACTGCATCAACAATAAACACAGCTATGTAAATGAAGGAGCATGCATAACTAATTATCATGGGCTGCTGGTTTGTGGCATCCAATGTCTCTGGAAAGTAATTGATAAAGCTAAGTCCAAAAGTTCCTCAGAATCTTTCCCCTTCTTACTTAGGCACACGTTCTTTCATTTTTTATCAGTTTGCCTCAGGCACAACAATGTAATTCTACATAGGAACAGCCTTCTCATATAATACCAAACCCCAAAAAAGATCAAATTTGTTTTCTATCATTCTTGCTATGAGTATAAAAATATTTCCTCTCTTCACTGACAACATATTTATAAACAGGACCAAAATTTTTTTTGATAAAGA
>CAOKZL010004063.1:0-50944 GCA_948472985.1 Iguana delicatissima
CCTGTGCTGCTACATCTGGGAGGGTGGAATTGGTACTGTATAGGTAAAACAAGTGTGATCAAGCATAATGAAGTGGTTCGAGTGTTGGACCACGAACCTGGAGACCAGGGTTCAATTCCACATTCAGCCATGGAAACCTACTGGGCAGAGCTGGCTTATCAATTAGGCCAGGGCTTTCCAAATGGTGTGCTGCAACATGTTAGTGTATCGCCTGACGTGTGTAGGTATGTCACCTACAATCTTGGAAATGTATGTTATTATTTATAAATCATATATTTTAAAAAAATATATGAAAGGTTTTCATGAGATATGTTGTGTTCTCATAAATCTTATTATAATTTATGTATGCGTCTGTCTCTCTTATAAGGGGTTGGTTTAACCTCTGGTTTGCTAGTCAAACTGAATTACTGTGTCATGAAATGATGCATGTCTGAAAAACATGAAAAGTTTGGAAAGCTCTGCATTAGGCACTTTATGCACAGTGTTTAAGGCCTATGAAAATTTTAGAGTCTACAAGAACATCCCTAGAAGTAAAGTGGGGAATCAAATACAGAGTGCCTAGGCCCGTGAAAAATGTCACCCTCCCACTAGCTGACCTTGGGCATCACATACTCTCAGCCTCAGAAAACCCCATGATAGGTTCACGTTAGGGTTGTCATAAGTTGGAAACTACCTGAAGGCACACAACAACAATGATAAGCAAAACTCGTGTATATCATACATGGGTGCTTAGCAATGGTTTTTCAAACACCTGTATTGTTCTGTTCATTAGAAAGAAATTGTTATTAAATGGCAAGACAACTGAGCAGGACTGAATACCTGCAGTGTTGCATCAATATCCCTTGAAGGCTTCACCCCGTCACGAAGCATCTCAAAGCACTTAAGGACTTTCAATAGCACGGCATTGAAGCCCATGCTAATATTGGAATATCAGTTACCTATCATATGTATGAATTCTGAACTTTGGTAAAGGAATGTTGTCCTCTATGTACCAAAACAGGAGGCAACAAAGGCTAGGATGAACACTAAGATTTTCAGAACTAGTGAAAATCTTTGGAAAATGCCTAAAAGATTAAGGACCTCAAAAGCAGCCAAATGAGCACTGAGTGTTTTCAGTGGGAGAAACTCTGGGGAGAAAGGGGCAGAGAACTGAGGAAAAGGAAGAAGGAATGAAACGGAGGGCCTGGAATCTGGAGCAGAAAGCCTTCCTATAGCACATTCTTTTGCAAATTTCACCTTTCATCCCTCTGTTTTCAATGTTCAGATATGAACAGCATTGTTTTTGCAGACAAAAGACAGCAATCACATGTAAGAGACGGGTATCAAATTTTCAAAAGTACATTTTTGGCCAAGGGAACAGTAGACAATGCAAGGATCTGACTATTGTGGGGGGAAAACAAATATTCAGTTATATGTACGAGAGAAAGTGAAAGAGAGTATAGCAGAAGTGGGTATGGTATGGTCCCACTGGTTAAGAGAGTGAGAAAGGACCTACTGTATTTTGCAAGTCCTAATTATGTAATGAGAGACAGCATGATGTGGTGGTTTTAGAGTTGGACTATGATTCTGGAGGTCAGGGCTTGATTCCCTGCTCAGGCATAGAAACCCACTGTATGAACTTGGATGTATGTCGCACAAACTCATCCCCAGAAAACCCCATGATAGGCTCACCTTAGGGTTGCTAGAAGTCAGAAATGATTTGAAGGCACACAACAACAAAATTATGTAACACAAATTAAATTCACTATAATGGTAACATTTATTTTGTATGCTGTGATTCACTTCATTTCTATTTCTTATTTATCTCTGACTGAGAGTACTGAAAATATGATAAGTATAAATTCACAGTACAGGTGATTTCTATAATTTATGTATATCTCTGCCTAATGTAAAGTGCTAACCATTTAACAAGGATGTAAAAAATTCTCTCTCTCTCTCTTTGGTCCTCTGTGAGAAAGGATGTATTGAGACATCAATACATAGTCTTGTAAGAAAATAGTGTTGTGAGGTTGTTCGCATTTCAGGGCAATTTGCCAGTACATGTGCGTATGTGTTTATGCCAAGACCCACACTTGGGTTTTGCATGAAGAACCCATAATATTTTGTGACAAAAAGTGTGCGTTTATAGCAAAATGCAGTTTTCTGGGCAATAATGTTTTCAGGTAAAACCCAAAGTTTTTGCAGAAAATGCAAGCTTTTTTAATCAATGAATTTATATAAAAAGTCCCAATATGTGAAACTTCATTGAAACATATTTTAAAATTCTCATAATCACATCCACTGGTGAGAAAGCTATTGAAGTAATGTATCATTGCATGTGTGAATGAAATAAGAGAAGATTAGATTCCTGCCATTTAACAAATACCTTCTGTCTTTTACAGTGAAATGCTGATGAGTGTATTTTCTTATACAGTCCATCTTCAACTGCTCCAGAATTTGTGCCGTAATTAAAATTATATAGTGGTTTGAGTGTTGGATTAGGGCTCTGAGACACCAGTGCTTGGGTCTCTATTCAACCATGGAGACCCACTGAGTAAGCCCTACTCTCTCAGCCTTAGGGGAGGGCAATGACAAACCTCCTCTAAATAAATCAGGCCATCTAAGCCCTATGATAGGGTTTTCATATATGTTGGAATCAACTTGAAGGGACATGACAATAGCAAAGTTCAATCCCTGCTCTCTCCCCTCTGTACCACAAATAAGTTCCCTACCAGCCCTCTACAACTTCCTCCTAAAACCTACTTTTGGACTACACCTCCCAGAATCCCCCAATCAGCATGACTACTGGGACCTAGGGAATTGTATTCCAAAACAGTAACTTTATCCAGGTCTGTATCGACTAGCATTGGGAACTACCTGTGCTCAAAAGAAAACAGAGAAGAGACAGCAAGTCTCCTGCTCTTTGTGACAGAGCAAAGCATGGTGATAGTAATGAGGTGGAATGGCAGAGAGAAGATGGCCTTGGGATATTAACATGAGATTGACTGATACATATTTCTGGTTTTATTTTGTTTTGCTTTCAAATAATTTGGTTCATTTTTTAGCAGTCGAATATGTATCAAGGAGAATTTATACAATGCTAATTCAATATATCTCACCCCATAGCATAAAGATATGGAATTACATCATTTTAAAAACTTAACTAATAATTTGTGTCATTGTTGTGTTGCAGCAATATATCTCTCCATAGAATGGAATGAATGTGAAGTGCATAACCATTGCAAAAATAATGCTCTGTACTACAAATCTAAAATGTAAAGCCAATACCAAGGGTCTTTCCATACTGCAATTATTATAGTGCTATTATTCCACTTTCAAAATCCTATGGAATCCGGGGGATTGCAGTTTACAGAGGGGTATTTAGAATTCTCAGCCAGAGAGCTTTTTGACCTCAGTAAACTACAAGCCCTAGAATTACCACAGGATATTGAGAGTGGAATAAACAGCACTATAAAAATGTAGGGCAGAAAGGCCCCAAGATTACATACAAGATCCAATAGGAACCTTAGACTATTTTTTTTTAATTTCTTCCCTAGAAATGTTCCCTCATACTTTCTATGATATGTGGGAGGCCATGTCCCGACATGGGCCATTTTACATTAGGACTGTTTTAAAGAAAGTAAATCAATTTTTGGTCTACTTTACATTTTTTAAAAAATGGCCCAGGAAGATTTTGAATAAAATTGGCTTACATCTCCCGTATGGGGCAAGGAGGCTGTTTTGAGAACAATAAATGCATTTCAAAAATGGGTTCTGGAGGACCCCAGGGTTCAAAAAAGACTTGAGATTTCATGGGGCCCCTATATTCTAGTTTCCGCAACCTAGATTGGAGCCTACAAACCCATCAAATAAATATCTGACTTGTATCACTTCGTTTCTACCTGGTGGTGCTGGAAAAAATAGTTTGTCCTGCCTTTTTACATGTATTAGCCTAATTCACACTTGCCAGATTAATATTCAGAAAGGAACACGTTAATCATTTTGAATCCACCTGTGAGCCACCCCAGGATCAGACAATCCCAGTGTGAAACCTCAGAAGATATGCATTATTCTTAAGTGCATATACCTTAAGTGTGTAGGAGCTATGAGAGGAACACTATGACAGCTAGATAGTGCACTAGCTTCTCAGTTGTTCAGATATTTCACCTGAGAAACCAAAAAACACATTTTTAAACAAATAAAACAATATGAGGTACTTCTTGTACAACATTTCAGTCATTACACATTTATATGTGGTTTTGTTCTGAAAAACAGTGGACCTCTGAACCTTTTTATTTTTAAGAAAACAGAATTCATTTTATGAATATGTGCAGACTTTTGTTAACCAATCCATGAAATAAGGGGACCACACACACAAGAACTTGGGTTAAAATGTAGGTCATTTTATTTAAACTATCGCTTATGTTTTATCCCCTGAGATGTGCAAAAAAGGGAGAGCAAACTAGTGCAGGAGCAGCTGAGGCAGGTGGTTTCTCCCAAACCTCCTCCCCAGCTTCTCCTGGGTGGACACGTGAACCCCAAGAAGAACCCAAATACTGGATTAGTCCCCAGCTGGTCCACTACTGGAAGGCCAACCTGAGAATCCAGCCTCCGTCTCATGACTTAAATTGAGGGTCACACTTTCTAACCAGCCTCAAATACTTCCTCCTTGCCCACTCCCCCAAGGTCTCATGATATATAGGGGCAATGTCAGAGACCCTTCCTTCACCAAATGGATACTATAATTGTTTCCCACTTTTTTCTACTCTAACTACATTACCCCAAAAGGTGAGGGACCTTGAGGACCACGAGGAGTGCCAGTACCTCTGTAGACATTGGGGGAAATAAAGCTCAAATGAGACCTGCAAGAGGGGGATAACATCAGGATCTTTTCACCTGTGTATACCACTACTAACTATAGGACTCCAGTTAAAGGTTTAAACAGGGTATTTTTATTGGAAATTGACACATACAGACAAGAAATCAAGCAGTCGCATGAACCATAAAAGGTTAGTGAAGGCAAAAGCAAGAAAGGTTTGACAGAAAGAGATTTTGGGTATAGGGGGTGATATTTACCAGTCTAGAAGCAGAGGATTGAAAATGAGTGACTCATGAGTTTGAGGGTAGCACAGAGGAAAAGGAATTTGAGGTGCAGTGTGATGCCTAAAGTGCTAGCAAATTACCTGGGCTGGAGCTGGGGTTTTTATACCTTCTTTCCCACCTTTAAGGGGTGGGAGTTAATGGCTTTGTGGCAGAGTAAATAAAAGGGGTCCAGAATGGACTGATTGACTTAATTCTAGGTGACAAAACATTGATGGAACTCCTGACAGACTCTTAATGTCTTCATTGGGTAAGGTGAATGGGGAAAGTCTTTGTGGGAAATGCACACAGCAGAGGTGCCTGCCTGCCATACCTGGACAATTTCATTTACTATTGTATTTGAGGGTCAGGTCAATAGGATGATCCTAAACCCATTAATGTCAGGGGTTTCAATCTAATCCTCTTGGATTTATGACTCGGCCATGCTGAGATCATCTTGACCTAGCCCACGCTCACAGTCTGTGATCTGCTTCCACATGCTTTTAAGTGTCCAGTTTTTATATAAAAATGGCATTTCTTGCCAATTTTGTCATTCCACAAGATGGGATGTTTAAGAGGTGGTAACAATTACCTGCCAAAGATGAGGTAAGTATGTTTTTAGTCCTTATGCCCTTCAAGGGTGGCCAGAAACGCCCTGATACCTTGTTGCAGATATACCAGGAATAACTGGTTTCCCTCTTTGGGCAATTGGAGCCCATCCACTCTACAGAGCCCAGGCTGTTCAAAAATGATTTGTGGAAGTAACAAGAACTTACTCAACCCTCTGACCGGGGCATTCTGCACTTCCCTGTTAACTCTCCTTCAGGCTGTATCAATAAGTCTGGGATTGCCTTCTCTTGGCCATACTTGTCTAGTTGAAAAAGCCAACCATAATTTCACTACCCCATGCCAGATTAACTGTATAAC
This sequence comes from Iguana delicatissima, assembly GCA_948472985.1. Taxonomy (NCBI): domain Eukaryota; kingdom Metazoa; phylum Chordata; class Lepidosauria; order Squamata; family Iguanidae; genus Iguana; species Iguana delicatissima. The sequence continues at coordinate 5,986 of CAOKZL010004063.1, forward strand.
TTCCACATCATGGATGGGTTGTATGATCAGGGCTTTTAACAAACCTAGACCATTACCCCCCAAGGAGGCCCATGGTGCTCCCTGAACAATATTGGCAGCAGGCCATGACATCACAGACCCCTTGTGCCCAGCCACTTGATCACAGCCAGATTGCCCAATCGCAAGAAGAATCTGAAATGGCTATTACAAACCTGTACTCTGGACATGGAACAGGACACAATGCTTGTCAGTCATAACCTAGAATCTGTAAAACAACAAGAGCAACCATATAACACATTAGTACTACAAAGGCCTAACAAACCTTTGAAAGGCCAAAGACCTCCAGTGCCCAGTCTTCCAGATAACATTAGCTTTCAAGGCTCATCGCTGATGCAGTTGGTGCCACCTCAAATATAAATGAACAGGTCCCAAATTTGAATCCTTTGAAACCCAGTAAGGTAAGGGCCCTGGAGGTGATGGATCAAAATTGGTAGAGACTCAAGGGTGACAAGTCAGTATAGCAGAATAGGACACCCCGATTGTTGTTGCCCTGTGCCTTCAAGTTCTATACTTTCATTCATGAGCCAAACTCATCCAGGAAGAAGACATAATGACCTGTTCCAAATTTACCAATAAACAGGAAGTCATCTAAATAATGTATCACCCCTCTGGCTCTCTTTTAAATTTGAGTGCTCATTCTAGGAATGTATTTAACCTCTCAAAAGCTGCACATGACATCATGCCCCCCACAGAAAGGGCTCAATCCATGTAAAATATGCTATCAAATGAGAAGCCCAGCAGCTCAAAACCATCTGGGTGGACCAGTAAAAGATGAAATGATCAAGTGGCAAAATGCAGACTTAGACCATTTCCACACGAGGTAATAAAAACGGTGCAGTGCGTCCTCCACAGAGGACGTCTGTACCTTGAAGCAGACGGGGTCCGGACTACTTACTGTAGATCCACACCTCAGTCCGCTCCGGAACGACCCCAAGTGGTCTTCCAGTATGCTTTTGAAAGACCTGATTTTTCCAGTCTTTCAAAAGCACGGAGCATGCCACTGCGAGCTTGCTTCCTTGTGCGGATTCACAGGCTCACACCAATGCAAGCCTGTGATCTGCTGAGGGCGGGCTTTAGGCTGTCGAGCTTCAGCAGTTGGTCGTTACCCACGACCAACCGGAAGCTGCCATTTTGGATGCCAGAGCAGAGCGCATCAATGACCATGCACTGCTCCAGAGCAGCCTGGACCAGACCAGGGAGCCACAAGATCTGGTAAGTAGCAGCACAGGGCAATTCCCTCACCCCATGCGGAAATGGCCTATATGTCTCAATTTGCCAAATCAGCAGCCCATGTGCTTATAAACCTCTCTAATTGCAGCATCAAAGGAAGTGCACTGGATAGCACACAATTCTAATGGAATGGCATAATTAATTGACTCACACTTAGGATGAGACAAATGGTGAGACAAATAAGATAAATATCCTTCTTAAGCACCACATCTAGAGGGGAGACCCTCAAATTGGAAGCAGAAAGTAGGGGGTAGAGTCTAACCAGCCTCCTTTCAGCAATCTCCTTTTGATTTTTCTCCTTGACAATATGCTCACAATTCACTATTGACTTAAGGTCTTGCCTATAAAAAGATGACGAGTCCCTTGAAATGGAATCCTAAACCCTAATTGGAATCCATCCCTCAAATAACAAGTTGTTACCTGGTCAGGATATAAAAGTGGCACCCAGGGTCCAAACCAGGTCAGAGAAAGGAGATGGAAATGGGGTGTGTAAGCATGGTGCCCCCTATATTTCCTCTCACCAATCTTCTTCCTTGGGTGTGGGTAGGTCCATTGGGAGGAGGTTTGAGGTACTGAGAAACTTGACTGCAATCGGTTCTTAGCTGACCAGGTAGCAGCTGGTGGAGGAGAAGAGGGAACAGAAGTGGCTTTTTGAAGTGGGTTTTTAAATGCCACCTCATTGGAGCCAATTAGAGGGAAGGGTCCCACAGAAAAAAAATGCCTGAGGTGAGGGGCAGAGGCTGGAGAAACTTGCAAATAATCAAATGCTTGAACATTAAACCTGCAAATGTAGAAGGATTACTGTAGTCGGGACGCTGCACAATGATGACCATAGCAGTTGCTTCCATGGACAAACCTGATGAGAGGAGATCTTTATCCCAGTGCTGGTGCCTAGTATGTTGGATATAATGGGAGGAAAAGCAGTCTGGTTAATAGATATGCACCATTGTCCCCAAGACCAGCTAAATCTTGCAGAAATCCTGCCTGCTGAGGCATACATCTCACTTGAACAAGGTGTGGTCACACTGCATCTTTTGTCTAGGGAAGGTCAGCCACTGATGTTGAAATCAGATCTGTCTCATGATGCTGCATAGCAGATCCTACAGCCTCGTCTACCTTCTTATCCTGTTCCAATGCATTAAGATGAGCAAGAATTTTGTTGAATCCCTTCTTGTGAACCTAGCCTACCTCTCTTTCTCAAGCAGTTACAGCCTGAACAGGATAATATTAGTAATGTCTCTCCTCCTCTCCCATCTTTAGATGAGGAAGATGTTTCTGATGGCGGGCTCTTAGGGGGGACCTGTATAGCAGAATCCTTGTCTGAAGCCTCTTGTATCTTTCTTTTGGGCCACACCTAAACTCTTGTCCTGGTTCAACCCTCAGGGCACATTAGTTCTCAAACCAGGAAAGGCCCAAGTGGGTGCCCATGCTCTGAAGGCCTGTTATACATGAACTACTACAGTGAGACCAGGCTGAGCAGCCTACCTGTAAGCCCATAGGGCTAGGAAAATGAGTAATTCTTGGAGGCTCCAGGCCTGGGAAGATAATGGCCTGCCAGACAAGCAAGCTTATAAACAGGGCCTAAAGTGAGGTCTGGTGTCATTAGAAGAATAGTGGCCTAGGTGGGGCCTAATCAGGGCCTAATCAGGCCTAGACATCAATCAATAAGTAAGCTGGGGCTTACTTAAGGCTGACACATGACCTAGATGGGGCCTGGACAGAGCCAGATGGGACCATATGCGAAGTAGAAGCTTAACATTTGCTGGACCTATTTGGTCTTCTATGGGGTCTAATGTATAAAATAGAGGTCTAACTACCCAGGGATCAGGTGGCAGTAGCACAGGCTATGGGTTCAGGTATGCTGACTTGGGTGAAACCAAGAACTGAAGCTGGTGGGATCTGCCCTACTAGACCTCTCCAAACCTTTCAGTATGGCTCAGCTGGAGGTGTGGGACCAGATCCAGTGCAGAAACTCCTTCAACAGCAGAATCAAAATGTACAGAGAAGGGGGCAGTGAGAGCTTTTAAATGCTTTGTCTCTGCTTCCTGTGCTCCATGTCATGGCACACAGTTCCACAATGTACACCTTTGTGGCTTCCTTTCATTGGAGGCCAGTAAATGTGTCTCCCTACTATGTGACATTATAGGGGATCTGAATTCCTTAAGAAGGTTCCATTCTAAAAACCTGTTGGAATAAATAAATACTAAAAAAGTCTTCATCTGTCAAAGAAGGGCCAGCAAGGAGACAACCATTCTAACCTCTCTAGGGAGAGATTTCCAGTGCCTAGGGGAAGCCACAGAAAAGGCTCATGTCCTCATGTCCCCAGCAACTATATCTGTGATAGTGTTGGGCCTGAAAGAAGGACCTCTCCTCAGGATCTCACAGCTTGGGCAAAATCATATGGAGAATACTATCTTTCAGTCATTCTGAAGCTAAGACATATAGGACTTGGTCATTATCAGCACTTTGAATTATGTCTGGAATTGTGCCTGGGAAGAGACTGGCAAGCAGTGGAACAGAGGATTTGTATGATCCTTGTAACCAGCCCCAGGTAATACTCTAGCTGCAGCTCTTTATACCAAGTTTCTGAACAATCTTCTACAGGTAGTCCTGTGTAGAGTGCATTAGACTAATCTAGGTAAAATGTTACTAAGATATATGCCTTTATGGCCAGATCAGGCACCTCCCAGAGCTGGAGTGTGTGCACTAGTTTTAACTGTGGAAAATCACTCTTGTCCACCACAGAAATCTGGACCTCCAGGTTCAAGACTGAGTCTAGAAATAAGAAATATATAGGCAATATAGGATAAAAATAAGTTCTGACCAGAATCCCATACTTGGAGTTGTGTCTCTATAAGTGGACTTAATTTATGGAAGAATTATAACTGAGCAGTTTTTGTAACATTCATATCCACTAGAGGGCTGGCGTTATCTTACTATGTAGCAGAGCCAGCAAAGTGCCTGATGTGCATTGTACACCAATGTTGAATGTGTACTGGTGTGCACTGCACACTGATACACATCATGCACCAATGAGCATCCTGCACTGATGAGCATCACATGCTAATACATATAGGTCCCAATGGATGCTGGGCAGTCTCACCAGGGTCCCAATACTAATCTTCACAATTCATTAAAAGGGTTTCTTAGTGCCTCTGCTACTTAGCAAAGCATACGTAAAGTTATGTTAAGTAAAAGTTGATTGCAGCATTTTACATAACTTAAATCACACATGTATATCATTTGTTTTATTTTAAAAATATTTTCCCTTCTCTTTGGGGAGAAAGGAGCGTTTGCAGTAGTTTTAGATTTCTTCTGAAATCTGCTATTTTTAAGCTGAAGTAAATTGGGTCTATTCTGCCCCTCTCTCTCCCTGTCCCATGTTGCTGATAAACAGCCACACTCACCACCATTCTCTGTTGCTTCCCTCTTGTCCCTTTCTTCATGACTAAGCACACATGAGATAGACTTTATGACTTCTATAGCCAAAAGATATCCGGTCTCTAAATGCTGAATGAAAACTACAAACACAGTTTCTAGACTCTGTCTCTGAGTTAACACAAAGGATCATGCAGAGCAATCAGATGACCAAGTCTCACCTCAGCAAAGTGTATGAAAAAATAGATTGACAGACAGTAGATATAGGACTATAGGAGCTCGTTCGTCAAGCTAAATGTACTGTGAGAATTGGTTTTTTATTGTTTTTTTTAAGTGTTCTGTATCAAAGTTATAAAGAGACTGTTCTCAAATTGATTTTTCCTACACTTGCAAATTTCAGTATGTTCCACTGAGCTCTGTGCTGAGGAGTAGCTACACTGTTTGCTCACTTCATATCCATTAATGATGGAATATGATTCATGTAGCTCACCCTTGCCATAGTGCTGTGACTACAGTCCTGTCATTCATACTTACCTAGCAGTAAGTCTCATTGAAAGAGAAATATTCACTTTTCCCACATTAAATCAATAATAGATACACTCAAAGTACCTACTTAACTATATTTCTTTCCTCCCAAAATGTTTGGTTTTCATTTATCTCTCTTTTTATTGCATTACCCTTTCAAGTCTGGATTCTGCTACATATCTTAATACATTGCCTTTGGTAAACAAAATTAATAATTCAAAAGAGAAGAAAGGTTTTTTTTAGAAAAAAAAAATCTGACAGAGTATGCTTATCCCTTATACTGAAAATGCTAGAAGTCCTGGGAGTGGAGCTAGTTAAATTGTTTAAACAAGGAAAGGTGAAGTTGAGCGAAAAGCTGTATGTGAAAGTGTGTGGAAAATGCAGATATTATCCACTTTGAAGAGATTGTTTCCGAGAAGCAGAGAGCTGTACTCTGATTTGATTGTAGAGATTGAAGTCAAATTCATACACTATGGGTTGACTCTTCATTTTGCCTGGGGCATGGGATCACATCCTCCAACATCCATAATAGGTGAAGTAGGTGAACTACCTCAGGGCTACACCTTGCAGATTCTCAGTCAGGTCTTGCTGCAAAAATTAAGATTCCTTAGGAAACAGGCACCTCACATGTGGAAAAATTGTTATGTAGACAGTGGTGAGTGATGGTTCCTATGTCAGTGAAGCTGTGAATCTACTCTGGATTTCAACCAGAACTTTAAGGCAGATTGTAGAGGACAATATTGCCATGTTTGTGGTCCCCCAGAACTGCCCTTTTAAAAACTAGGAAAAAGATAAAATCAGGAAAGAAACTAGAATTCACTTCCTGTTTTAATGAATGCCCCTCTAAGCCTAGAACCATGGGGGTGGAAAACATGGCGCAATTCCTCCTGGGGTATTTATGGGTCTAAAACAACCTTGAGGAGTACCTGCAATCCACAGGTGACACTTTCTCCACCTTTTGGTTAAGGGCTGTATTCCACTATCATGCATGGTTAGTCCCTGAACTGCTGATCTCAGTAAAGAACCCTCCATACTTGGATTGACTCCATCCAAGTTCTCCAATGCAGGAAAGGTGAAAAGGAGCTTTAGATATACCTAAGCCTCTTTTGATCAGGAAATCAGAGGTATTTTGTATTGAGGTTACTCCTGGTTTGCTTCTTCAATCTTACTTTCTAATTTACCTTCTGATCCTAATTAAATTTTGGTCATCCTAACAACCACAGCAAGCTTTAGTTGCTCCAAATGCTGTCTGTAGGCCTTCCTCACAGAACCAATTTTTTCGTTCATAATGAATAGGGTAAAATATTTTCAACATATGTTTTCATACACACCCTTGATATTAGCTTCAACGCAAAGATGGTAGCCAGCTTGCTTTCCCTTTCCTCTTTTCTTTGTGACTTTTACTCTAATGGATATTGTATTAGAGTAGTAAATACATTAATTATGAACACACCTTGTTCTTAATTCTTGGTCATCATTTTGGTATCAAACAAAATTAGTTGATAGTTTAAATCTGCTATGGCTGCAAAATCATCGTGTGGTAGCTAATAGCATACATATGTTCAGTGCCTGGAGAACTTACTCTTTTTTTTTACTGTAATTCCCAGAATTTACCAGATAGCATAGCTAATGGGCATAAACCTGGTCACAGGGGATGCATTTTGTCAAGTGGCAAGTGGGGCTCAGCAGTCAAGTCTACTGCTATACCAGCAGCAAAAACTACAACTTCCTTTAAAAACAAGTCATCTTAAATATCCAACACTGGATAAACTGTAATATCAGGTATATTTGAGTCATCACTGACATAGCATAATGGATACAACTAGAATAATTTCGTCTACAGAATTGTAACTGTGGAGAAGCAGCAAAATAAAGCCATCAAATTCCCTCAGATAAAAATATTGTTTCCTTATTTAAATTTCCCTTCAATCCCAAATTTCTAGCATTGCAAAAAGTGGGATAATGAAAATGGTTCATACCTAGAACTCTTATATTTGCTGTGTTCACATTCCCTTCGTAATTTTGTTTACTTGTTTCAATTCAATGCCTTTTTCTAAATGTTCAACTAAACTCTTAATATACTGCAATGTCAGAAATTTGGAGGCTGCAGGAAAATGTCATTTGAGGTCAGAATTTTTAGTGGGGAGACAATGCCCTCATTTTGCCTCCAACAGCTATACCCTTTAATATAAAACATATTTCATGCATTCATCTATGTGTCATCAAGAACCTTGGAAGCTTGAAATTTTCTACAGAGAATTATTCCAGGAGTGAACCAGCCCATACTCTGTATAAATAGGTACCTTACCACTATTTGTTTCAATATGATTCTTAGTACATTTTGTTCTCTGCTCCCTTCTCTCCTCTCTGTCCTCTGAAATAAAGCAAAGAGCATAATTCTCTTTCCTGATGAGACTTTTTTCTGATGCACCTACTCTCACTTTTATGATGTCCCACTGGGTTGCAAAGACAGGAAGAGATCTATGCTCTCCTGGTAATCTGACACATTCAATCAGTTTGCTATAATGCTACAGATTTATGGAAAGTAATAAAACACAATTGAAAGTGAAAATATAAATCATGCTACAAGCAGCCCTATTAATGTCTCATCACTTTGCCCATCTTTTGTGTTTGCTTTTCTTTGGAGTAGAGTGTTGCAGTGCAACAACATCCTCTGGCTAAATAATTGCAAGAGATTTTAAACAAAAGAAACAACCTAAAACAAATGTAGTTACAAATACTAAATGCTTATAGGAAACTTTGAAAATAAATAAATAAATAAAGTCAGTCAAAAATGCAACATTTTCTAGTTTCAGCTCTGTGTTATTAGATATTCCAAGTGCCAGGCACAGACAGAGTCAAAGACAAACAGGGATGAAAAGGAATTTTGATAGACCTGCCATTCTTCACAAAATGTTGGCATCTTCTCTGACATATGAGGAATGGCGCACCTGATGTTGACATTAGCACATAGGCACAGAGTGCCTTCAAGAAATAAAGTGTGCTGAAAACAATGTGCATATTTTAAAATTCTAATGCCATTTAAAAGCATGCCGAAACATGCTTTATAGCTTTTAGGGAACCACTGTGTAAATTAAGTATATTAAAGAAATGAAAGTGCAAATTAAGGGAAAAAATACATTGCAGTTGTGCAAATGTAAGCGTTGGAAGTAAAACAAATGTCTTGCCACCTAATATGAAACAAGACCAGGATAAAAATGCAGGTGGGATTTGGAGAGACTTGACAAAATTAGGATGGAGCAATTTACCTAAATCTAAAAGTGCGAGAAGAATGGAATTATTCTACAGATGGCATTGCAAAATTTGGAAAAAGATTGTGCAGTTAACAGTACTCATCTTGGCCAGAAGTGAACAATATGAATTGTCAATGTTTAAATCTGGAATTACTAGCAAATATAGCCTTGACATGGTCCAAAGGCCTCATTAGTCCTTCCCTTGCCTTAAAAAACATAGTGCATGGTGGGGGCAGGGGGGTGGCTTGCTTGATTAAACATAACAAATCACCTTTAATACTGGGTGTTTTAGCCTCATCATGTCTGCATGCCTAGACTTTGGCACCAGCTCCACTCACACATTCACAAGGGTTAGTGTGTCACATATGTTGAAAGGTATCACAAACCAGAATGAAACAATTTTCAACCTCCCACACCAGATGCTAGAAGAAGCAATGTGACCAACACAGTCCAATGTTTTCTTTTTAATTAGCTTTCTTAGATTCTGAGACTACTACACAAGTCTTCGAAGACTCAAGCATCACAGAGTTCCAATAGGGCATACTTGTGAGCAGACATTTATAGGCTTGCACTACATAAGAGTCCTGCGACTAGTACTGCTTCACTCATACTGCTGTGGCTCATGATTTTGTCCCCATTAGGATCTTTGCAGGGAATCACATATTCCCATGATAAAAACTGAAGCAAGAAAACTCATTGGAAGTCAAAACCAAAGGGAAAACAGAGAAGTACTGATTTTGAGATGATTGATTCTCATTTATATGAAACAGGTGTGCCAGTGTCTGGAGGTTTACTTGATGTATGACGCTCATAACTTGTTATTCTGAGATTATGGAATTTATCAATCATTTCCTACCTCCACTTGTTTCCCGACTTGCATTTTGAAACATGAACAGTGAAAACCAGTATCACAGCCTGCTTTAGCTTGTGTTCCTTTGGAAATGTCTGTCACCAGACTGTGGAATTCCCACCTGGATTCATGCTCTTACAAAGGTAACATAAAAATCTTCATTATTTGAACTGTATAGTTTCCACAAACTCAAATCTCAAATGTTGCCACCATTGTTAGTGTAGAACTGGTACTTACATAGTATTTTGGCTGAATTAAATTACGAGTCCAGCAGGGGTATCATGTAAGCTTTCACAATATTTTTATATTGCTTCCCAGCCCATAATGGCATCAAGGTGAGGCAGAACAGTTAAAAACAGGTAAAAAAAATTAAAAACATTAAAAACATTTAAAGCAATGCATTATTGCTTTCACAATATTTTTATATTGCCTCCCAGCCCATCGCGGCATCAAGGTGAGGCAGAACAGCAAAACAGGTAAAAAAAAAAATTAAAAGATTAAAAACATTTAAAGCAATACAGAAATAAAACCTTAAAAAACTAATGAAAATACTCTTTCAAATACAGTTTAAAAAATCTAAAAGCCATATTTAAAATCATTTTAAAACAAACAGCTAAAACAGACATAGCAGTTTCAAACACGTAAGGACACACGGAACAATATCTTTTTAACTATCTCCTGGAAGGTCAGATCAGATGAAGCCAGCCTAACTTCATTGGCAAGGAATTCCACAGTCAGGGTGGTGCTACAGAGAAAGCCCTGTCACCTGTGCTTACCACCCTCAACTCACAGACTGAATGAATCTAAAGAACTTGATGAAGAGTTGATTATAATAAAGGTCCCATTGATTAAGTGGGTTTGATCTAGTTGGTAGTAGCAATTGAAAGTTTATGTATGTTCGCTTGTTTTCTTTTTGAACAGACCACCATAACAAAAATCCTCCTTTATTATACCAGTGGCTGCTGTCATCCCCAATGCAGGCTGTTTGGAGGGAGGCCATTCTAGACTGTTGGTTCCAGTACAGGTGCAATAGCCTGTGTCCCTGCAGCAGAGTGACTGAACAATCTGGCCTTATCTGTTGCAGCCATAAAGCTCCTCCAGATAAAATGAGATTTGAAGAAGGTGAGGGAAGAGAAACAAACCATACAGAAACCTTATAAGTAGTACCATGTTGTGTGAGTATATATTTCCAGGACCTGTCGTTTCACTGATTGATTTCTTAAAGGATATCTTTCTCTTCAATGCAATACATACACACACACACAAACGACACACATGGCTTGTCAGACCATATGACAAGGTAATACATAATATAGAATCAAGGACTGTTGAAATTACTGGGATCATCTCTATGTGGTTTGTGTTTAAGCTTCAGGTGAAACCTTAGTAAATTCTGCTCCTGTTTTAAAAGGTTGTGTAGTCTGTTTTCAAGTCTTTTCTCAACACTTGTTCCTGTCAAAGTTTCCATTGTATGAATTCCTCAGCTATCAGCTGTTTGCACAATATAGAACCCACAGGGGGCATTTGCCACAGTGAGGATTTCAGTTTTATCAAAGTTTTTAGCATCATATTGGTTTGGTAAGGCTACAGCAACAATGGAGCCCTGTTCCTTGTTAAAAAAAGTTGACAATAGCTATTCACAGCTCATACTGAGACCTCTGGAACTGAAGTGCCTTTAGATGTTCAGATGCTCACTTGTTTCCTTCATAAACACAGACAGTTCTGTTCTGACTATCTGACTATCTGACTTTGATTTGCTGTTGGAGTTGTTTTTCCTACTCCCATCTCCAGTCTTCTGTAAAAAGAGTTTGTTATCAGTGCTTGGATGCAAAGACAGCATAGACTGGACAAGGCCCCAAACTTTGCCCTGTGGATGTACATTTTCCATTACCACCAGCCAGCATGAAAAATGATCAGGGATGATAACAATGCCACTGTAATGACAGAACACAATTCAGTAATCCACATACCTAATTGGATGTGTTGGGAAGCTCATGCAAAACCAACCCTCCCTCCCTCCCTTTCAAATATGTTTATTTTAGCTCATATCGTAAGATCTCTGGGCAGCTTACAATAAAATCAGGTTTTAAAAAAAAAAAAGTTTAAACAATAAAAAAAATGTAAACATTAGCATATATACAAAACAATTGAATAATACAAAAACATTATAATACAGATATCATAAAACCATGCATGTGTACACATTGCATGAAGTTATTAGTCCCCAAACTCTTTCATAGAAAAGCCAAATTTTAACTTGGGACCAAGATGAAACCAGCATCATAGTCAATTTTTCATTGTCCCCAGAAATAGTGTGAGTGCAAAGTCGCATGCTGTATTTTTAATTTCTTACAGATAATTTTGCTTTAAATATTTTTCACTCTTTTTAATCAGCTTTTTTTTAAAAAAAAATTGTTATTTAATTCATTCTTTAACTTTTGTAAACTATTGTTTTACATTGGTGCTTAATTTTTTCATAATATATGATATTATTGAATAATATCTGATATTGTTGAACAATATAAGTTCAATAAATAAATTTTAAAAAATTGGGTCTGCAATGTCAGGGAGTATTTATTCCACAACTAGGGTGTCACAGTTGAGAAGGGGTTCTTCCATGCCCTCACACAATGTGTAACTCCTACTAATGAGACGCAGGAAGTGTGCCTCCATCCAGATCTCAATTCTCAGATATCTCAGCCCTTAGACAAAATTTCACTACATTACTCATTCTTGACAGGGCAAGCTATTTTTGACTCTTTGAGATATCCCACTGAGAATTTGTTTACCTTCAAAGGAGTTTTTACCTTCATCATAAGAACAAGAATATTTTACATTGAGGTTTCCACGGTTTGCTCAAAATGCCTCTATGCAAAAGGAATGCCTTTTCCCCTGTAAAGCAAAGTACACATAGAAAGAAGGAGTGCCTGATTGATCATAAAGAGACAAACAACCCATCTGATGCTTCTAATTTTTAAATATATGCAGTTTTCACAATTGACGTTTGCACAAAATTTGTTCTTGCAAATTAAAAAGAAAAATTTCTCAAGCATGACAAACAATATTTTGCTATCTCATAAGCAAGCAGAAAAAAATAGTTTCTCATTTTTGTATATAACGATGAGAGAAGTGAAATTATATATCCCTCTGGTGGAATTAACAACAGCATGCAATCCATCACCTCATATAAAGAATTTCACTTCAAATTACCTTTGGATACAACTAGAAGTATATAAGTTTTATGTACTTAGGGGAAGGCAGGGGTGCTTAGTTCACAATCAAATAACTGTTCTTACTTGGTCAAAATTTAGTTGGATTCCTCCAATTTTTTTTTCCTGGTGTTTTGCCTGATTAGGAAACTCCAAGTTCAGCATGAACTTTGTTCTAGAGGCAAACTTCAAAAGCAGCCTTCCTAAACCTAGTGACCTTCAGATGTTTTGGACTTCAACTTGCAACAGCCCTAGTTGCCTGGAATGTGGGGAGTAGAAGTATGAAATATCCAAAGGGCACCAGATTTGGGAAGACTGCTCAAAATGAACAGAGTCTGAGCTATATAAAAGTAAGGACAGCCAGTTACATACTGTATTTGCTGGTGTATAAGAGGCACCAGTGTATAAGACACACGCCGTTTTCAAACAGTATTTTTCAGGGAAAAAAATGAGTCTTATACACCAGCAAATACAGTACTTTCCATATAGAGGGACATAACACTATTCCGGGTAGCCACAGCAACTCAAGCAGCACCATTTTCATCATCTGAACATAGGTTCTTTCTAGTGTTCTATTATAAGCCATTATATATAAAAAGGTTTTTCTTGTGGTAAAACTGCCTAGACTGTACTGCTTCACATTGTAAAGGAATGTTGTACCACTAGCCATTCCTTACAGAAGGGTTCCAGCTAAGAACTGTGAGAAATTGTTTGCTCTGTGTTTACGAGTGATATTTAACAAGAAGAATGAAGTATCTCTATGTCATGTTTACTGATTCCCATGTTTAGCCTTCCCTGTGTTCCTATGTAATTTTTTAAAACATTCATTCTACTAAATATGTCTTTTCCAATATGTTAATTCTTCTGTCCTTATTGTTGAACCATTTTGGGGAAGAGCAGGTTCCTCTCTTTTCTCTCAAAATGGGCCTCAACAGGAATACTTATCATGTATACTTTTTCATTTCTGAATGGACCAATTTAATTCTCAGGTCATAGACAAATATACTGATTGCAACAGAATTATTCATAGAATTGCTCACTTCTCTGAATTTTGCCTCATAGTTCTTAGCTCAAAAACTACACGCAAACAGGAGTATATTAAGGGAATCTGTAAAAAAAAAAAAAAAAGCAAATCTTAGGCAAGCCATACCCCAAAATAATGTCACCATACTTTTTTAAAAAAGAAAAAATCACCCAGAAGTGGAAATGGAACAGAAGGAATGTATATTTGAATATATGCAAAGAGGACACCATCAGGAAATAAACTGACTCATTTTAGTTCTAGTCTAGTTCTCCAAAGCTAGTTACTTCCTTGGGAAGGTACATACAGGCTACCATCTTCATGGAACATGCATGGAACACTTTATGATATGTCATTCACTGACACCAAGCTTCATGGATAGCCCTCTGTTTAAAGCTCCAATTTAAGATAAAAAAGGATTCTATTCAAACCAAACCTTGTGATGCCCTGATCAGAAATACAGCTAGAAAATCTCAAGGTAGCCCTAGTTTATGCAGCACATATGTTACCGCAGTTTCCTAGCCCAAGCTCGTGGGGTATTAGATATCATTTGATATCAATAATTTGGCCTTCTTTACCTATTCGTTCCCACGTGCTTGCGAGGCCCCTGGACAAGCATGCATACAGGCACGGCCGCAAATCGCTGTAATATTCCAAACAAATACAGGCAGGCCAGAAATAGCCAGACTGCCGCTTCAGAAGACCTCAAGTATCATAGTATGTATGTGTACTACTTACAAAGAACTCCCTGCCCCGAGCAGACAGCTTGACAAGTCGAATACTCAATCGTCAAGCACTCTGCGTTTGCATACTGGCTACTCTATTGACAATTCGGTCTTAATCATGTAAAATACAGACCTTTCAGAGGCTTTGTCTTCAGCCCAAAACTCATTGTTATCCCCAAGAATGGATTAGCCTCCAGCCACATTTTCCCCTATAAGAACCCCTGACTTTGAGCACTTCATCAGATCGCTCTTGGCTTCCATCCCGCCTTGCTGTCGCTTTGTTCAGCGAGCCTTCCCCTCAGCTCCTCATGCTGAGATCTCTACGTCTACGGATCCTTTTCCTCAGACTCTCTGGGCTTCAGGACAGGTGCAGTATTTCCCATAGCAAACCTCCTCTTAAAATCCCTCTATCCCACTCCAACCTTTATTTCTATATTTCTCTGTGTGAGTGTGTTGCATACACGTGTTTGACTGTATATCAATAAAACAACAATTATTATTTACTTCTGTTTGCTCCTTGACTCTGCCTGACCCTGTAGGCATTGGGTAACAGATCTTGCTATGTTGCCCTGCCTCTTGTAGTGCTAGCTTGCACTCTTTGCTAATTCCCAACTTCATAATTTGAAGCGCATTTAGGTGTCCCTCCCGGGACCCCCAGAAATCAGGGTAACACATAACTAGTCTGGATTATCAAAAAGATCCATATCTTGCATATGAATCATTCAGTCCTGGGGCTAGCCAGTGATGAATCATTCCACAATATTTATGAAGTACATTATGAGGTTGTTCAACATCTCCTTGCTCTTATGGTCTGGTGTACTACTTGAGAATGTCCTTTTCCCCTTTCTGTCTGAGAATAATTGAGTTCTAGCTATTCTGATTTATTATTAATATATGCCAGTGGTCGGCTGCAACCATACCATTACATTCCCTATATCTGCATTTCGCTTAAGATTGCCATCCTAAGCAATTTCTGTTGCTCTCAAGGGAAGAAGAGAGCTTTTACAAACAGCCAACATTTCAACAAAACACCACAGCTGTGGTACCTAAATCAAGTCCAGTGTCATGATCGGAAGACCTGTCAAAATGGCAATTTGATTTCTAAGGAGATAATGTAAAAATGCGTTTATAATATTAAGGAACTTCCAGGACAGCAATACTTGTATTATTCTGGCCCCATCCCTTTTCATGTGGCAGCTCATTCATCATACAATATGGCCAAGGAGATATTCTGCAATTCTCAAACAGTTCAAGCAACACTGTGTTTACAAGGTAAAATGAGAGCATTAGAAACACTGGCTTGAAGGCAATTTCACACCTTCAATCATTTACTACCCTGCTTTTGGCTGAGCTTTTCTGAGTTTTATGTTTTGTGTGGAACCAGCTCAACATCCTGTAAAACTTCCCAAGGCTGCAAGCTGCTTTATACAATAACACAAAATGCCATTTATTTGACTTTACACGATTGAAATTTGGAAAAGGATAATGAATTCATTTCTCTGCATAAAATGAATGGCCTGTTGCTTGTTGTTGTTGTTTAGATCTGACAATAAGGAACACTACTCATAAGTGCACTGTAGTCTGAAATTCTGCAATAAAACATTCTCCCTGCTCACACCATAGGCCCTTCCAAACTATGCAATGATAGCATTATGTTTTCACTTTAATTGCTGTGGGTTGCATCCTATAGAATCCTAGAGGTTGTAGTTTGGTGAGACACTAGAGGAGTGGGCAGTATGCAGGGGAGAAATTTTAAAGGAGACAACTTTTAAAAATTTAGCTTCTATCCACATTTTCTCATCCTTATAATACCCCACCCTTACTTTCTTCACCACTATGGGACTAACGCAAACCAGTAATCCCAAATGAGGAAAAGCCAGACAGACATCCAGAACCAGAATAATCCAGACCCTGGATTTGGATGTATGTGAGGGTTCCCAGAACTTATAAATTTAGACTAGAAACACAGACAACAAAGCATATGAATATACAATGTTTTCATGTCTTATAGGAATTATATGATTGCATTGGTATTAATCTGTGTAGCTGCCAAAACACCCTAAAGACACACAATTCCATCTGATTTTGGAAGCTAAGCAGGGTCAGCCCTGGTTTGTACTTGGATGGGAGTTCAACAATGAATACCAAGTGCTATAAGCTATATTTCAGAGGCAGGAACTGGCAAAACCACCTCTAAGTATTCCTTGTTTAAGAAAATCCTACAAAATTCATAGGGTCACCATAAGTCAACAGCAACTTTGAGGCACATGCATACAGGTTTAACCTGTGACTCTATCCTTTATTGTATCAATAATAGTATTATGTTGAGAGGACCATCAAAGACATGGAAAGTAGGCATATTGTCAGTCTATCTGAATAGGCATTTTGTTTTTTGTGGAGTTGCCAGAGCGGGGGGGGGGAAGAAGAAGAACAAATATGGCTTGAGAACTAAACTGTTCCTACAATACAAGAACTAGCCCTCAAGGATCTGGCAACTGTACATCCACAAGGTCTCTAATCTCTACATTTTATAAGAAGATTGTTGTTCGAGACCAAAACCTTCCACATGCACCTGATACAATGCAATTGTTAACTACCTTTACAGATGCTCCCATGGAGCTGTGAAAAACTACTGCCCATGTACAGTTGGACTTCTTTGATGTTTACATAACATTCAAGTGATATACAGTTATTCTTCTGATCTAGATAGGATTGAGCTGAGCTCTCGACAAGGCATATGTATAATGTGTCACCTGGATCTACCCAGTGCTTCAGTGCTGTCAGAGACAGAACTTGTAGCAGCTACTTAAGCCCACTGTGTTTCAAGCTAGTCATATTGTCATGTGAAAGTACTGAGATTCAGGGAGAATCATGAACCAAAAACTGGGCTTAAAAACAGAGAAGCACTCACGTGTCCATATAGATGTGACACAACACAGCTGTGAGTATCCTGGCCCCTTTGCCTTTTCAGTTTGGAAGAAATTGGATGCTCCACCAAGCCCATGAGTCTGGGCCACAATCACAATCAAACCTTATTGAGGCTTATTGCTCCATGTAAGTGAGCTTTGCCCTGACACCTTTCTCTGGATGACTAGAAATGGGGGCTTATGCTTGAGGCAGAATTTGAAACCAGTGAATATTTTACTACTAGCTGCAGGCAGTCAGATGAGGTCTTGGCCACTGCCTAACAGAGCATGGTACAGCTGGTATCCCATCTTCATGTACAGCTTTTTAGGTTTGAGAATCTGCAGTGTCAAAGAAAAGGGCTAAATGCCCCCAAAGTTTGACGGCGTTCAACTGCATCAGTGTCTCTGCTACTGCAATGCATTCCTCTTTTTACCAGGTAGGGCTTGGTTCATGTGCAAAGAGGCTGGAGGTTGCCATGGAAAGAGAGGGAGGGGAAATCTTGTACATACACATGAAGGCTGACATTTCAGCTCCTTTTTGGCTCTGTGTGTGTGTGAGGGGGGGGGTGTATGTGGAAACTCCTGACTTTTTGCTCCAAACCATAGCCAAGTGAACCTCTAAAAGAGTTGTAATTCCCATCTGACAGATAAGCTTGTCAGTAAATACAGTGCAGGGTAACTAGAAATGGTGGTGGTTTCCAGAGACTTGTTACTTGTGGTTGTGCAAACTATGAAGCAAGGTGTAGAACCACTTTCTGTTTTTTGGAGTTGCTGGTAATTCACAAAGGACTCCTTCCTTGATTGAAAAAGTATGCACAGTAAAGAAGAGGAAACTGTTATACTCACCTACATCTCATGGCTGGTTGTGGCTCATCTTAACTCATGTCTTGAGACAGAGATGTCTGAGACCTTGTTATAGAAAGGTGAAAGAATGTCCTCCCATTTTATCTCATTATTCTGGGTTAAAGTTTGGTTTTCTCTAAAGTTGCTGGAGTATCTTCTTCAAAAAGCAGGTGGCATGCTAATACTACCTATTATTAAATATGAAAATGCAGCATTTGAGGGGAAAAAATGTGGTCCAACAGAGATCAGTCACAAATAGTCATAAATAATATCAAAAGTAATATCTTGTCGCTACATCCTCTGTCTCTTGCTTTATACTCAGACTTCTGTTTTATCTGTTTACATTTTAATGTTTATATACTATAAGAAGTCTCCAAGTGTTTCCAAGTGAAGTTATAATGTGAAGTGAAGTTATAATGGAATCAAGTAGACTAGAAGCTTAATTTGCTAGGGTGTATTGGACATAAGGCAGCAGAGACTGCCTCTCTTGGTTAGAATGGAAGTGATGCTTCAAGCTGAATTTGAAAATTACTAGAAGGAGAACCTTTTTTTTTTTAATTGCTTAGGGGCCAAAAATAGTGATTACGTAAAGATGTAAAAATGATCATCCAGGATATTAAAAGAAAACAGACAGAGAGTTAGAGACACTGATGATCCTATTTAGATGGAGTGGAGAAATCCCAGAAGTGAGAAAAAATGCTGAAGGCTGGAAAGAGAGCTCAGAGCTGTGAAGTGATAAAGCCAGACTAAAATAGTCTCCTGAGAGGAGACTCAGAATATTGAACTGGTGGCTGAGGATAGGAGGTTGTGATGCTGTAGCCAAGATTCATGCAGTCATCAGAGACCAGTGCCAGAGAATTTCCAAGCAGAAGTCTGACCATAGGAAACTTCACCAGAAGTCTTTGAAAGGGAATTAGCTGAGAAGTCAGAAACAGCAGAGAGATCTAAGGGAGGCTACTATCAAAAGACTACTATTCAGTTTTTATTTCTGGTTGATAGAGCATGATGGAGTTTAAGTAAATCTAGTCTGAAGAAAAAACTGCTATGAAGCCTAGGATTGTGCAACCAATTTGTCCAAATCCCTAATAATGATGTGAATCAGGCTTTCAGTACACCATCTAAATGGATAGATATGATTTAAGAACCTTAATGGTTTGTAAGTGTTGTATTTTATTTTATCAAGGGAAAAAAAGGCTTTCCTGTACTACAGAGTACACATTTGGAAGGCAAACTGTACATTTCAGCCAGGATTTGTTCTCTCTTCAAAATAGCTTAGAGGGAACTGAATCATTCTTCAGTCTATTTATGAATGCTGTTTGTACATTTTGCATTGACAGCTGCCAAAATATGTCCAATAGTTCTGTTTTTTTTAAAGAAGTAGGATTTTTTTTAAAGTTAATATAGTGTACACTTGAGGGTAAATAATTACTCCAGGATCAGATGTTTACCTTAGTTCCACTTTGTAAGTGCTAGGAATATCATGTGAATGAAGCAAAAGTTCAATAACATTCTACAGAAGAAAAGAGTTATTTTTGCAGAAGAAAACATTTTACAGAATTGAATATTTATTTTGTGTTTAAAAAAACACAATGGTCTTAGACTGAAATAAACACATCTTGACTTTATCATTTCTTCATTTGACAAAGAAACAACTTGGCTTTGTACGGATTAGAACAGCCCTTATAGTGTGGCATATAAAACCCTTTTTATTTGTCTGATATCAGACCTGTCTCCCAGAACTTGAACCCAGGGCAGCACATGACACTTTTTTAAAAAAAAAGAAAGAAGCAGAAACAAATAAAAACATGATGTGCTATAATGTTACAATAAAAATTTTAAAATGGCACAAAATTTACCTTAGTCCCAGTAGCTTCTGGGAAGCCCTCCCACCATTTCAACTGCCACTGTCCTGGCCTCTAGACATAAAGAACAGCAGCCAGCATCTGCTGGATTTAATATTCCCTCACTGCCATATCCCTTTCCTTATGTGTCATGCCTTATTAGACTGTAAGCATGAGTAGAGGAAACAGTCAATTTAACAGTATGCAAGCTACTCTGGGGGGCTTTTTGTCTGAAGGGCAAGGAATAAATGCAATGAATGAATGAATGAATGAATGAATGAATGAATGAATGAATGAATACAGTAGGTCCTCCACATTCACGAGGGATAGGGACAGAGAACCCTGCAAAAGTGAAAACAACACGAATAACTCCCCCCCAGTGAGCTCTCTCCCTTACCTGCACTTTGTTGCCTGCCACTGCCCATGCCGACCATTCCCACAGTAGTGGCAGGCAGGAGATGGGAGGGGGAGGAAAAGGTCTTTCCCTCATTCACCCTCCCACCCACCACCCAGGGCAGCAGGGGAGAGATGGCAATGGGGAGGGGAAGATCTTTTCTTCCCAGTCCCATTTCCTCCATGCCATTGGGGCGGTCGTGCCCGGAGCGGCAAGGCATGGGAAGATCGCAATGGGCCAGCCAGAGAGTAGGTGGAGAATGGTGGGGGAGGCAAGCTGGCACCATGAATAATCAAAACTCATGAAAGTCAAACCCACGAATGTCAAGGATGAACTGTAAATAAAATTAAAACACAGTTAAATTGTAACATTTGAAAAGCATATAAATTAATGTAGTAGTAATTTAAAAGTTTTGGGACTTCCAGGTGACATGCTGGCACAGATGGCAGCCTGAGTTGTACAGTCCCAGGCTGTTGCTGAACCCAAATAAAGAAAACAAAATTTGAAGATCCAAAAGGGATCAGGGAAGATTTCCTTGGTAAAGGGGATCTGGAGAGGCTCACGGAGTCAACGAATGATCCAGCGACGATGAGGAGAGGAGAAGGTGGGTTGTCAGCAGAAGGTATTAAGTTGACAGAGCAGGACACCATCAGGCTCAGACCAGGGAGAACCTGCCTAGCACCGGTGACAGCTTTGATTTTAAATTTATGGACATTAATGTGAGTAACCAACCCAATTTTACAATTAAAACATATCACCTATCCATCCTTATCATTAACATTTGATAGATGTTAGACCAAAGTGAGAATAAGAAAGCAAGTTAGCTTTAGCCTTACGGACTTGCAGAACCATGAGGAAGAAGGATGAAACTGAAACTAAACATGTGGCTGACCAAAGAGAAAGACAAATCGTGGGGGCTAAGAAAGCTTTATTAAATAGAATGAATTGCAGATAAGCTAAATTGATGAAATGATGAAGAAACACTTATATGAGAGCAACAGTCAAACAGGACTTAAATAAGGTGGAAAAGATTAAAAGAGGAGTTAAACAGAGACATGAGGCAGCGGAGAAGCCAGAAACAGTGGTGGAGAACTGAGTGACTGGGAAGTTTCTGTAAGAGGATAAGGGGACATTAAGAATTTTCAAAAGACTCACAGGGAATGAGGAATCGAGAGCTGGAGTCAAAAATAGTGTAATAGCATAATAAAATAAATAGGTGGCTGTGATTATAATAAAGAGCAAAATTGAGACTGTGTTAGAACTTTAAAAACTGTGTCCGAACCTTGAAAAGGGAGATCTTAAAGGATAAAAGGACATTAGACTGCAAAAGGTCATACTTAGATAAAAATTTATTACTTAGAAGAAAAATTATTACTTAAAAGAAAGAGTTCATTGTCTGGGTTAAATTATGATTGGTTGATCACCGGAACTAATTGTGTTGGATTATTGGGAATGGATAAGAGAATTAAGTGCACATAGACAGGAAGGTGATTTCAATGTTCCAAGAGGAAAACTAGATCTGAGACGTCAGATCTGAGACAGCAGAGGCAAAAGGAAGAATCTTCTGTACTGGGGAACTCATCAGAAATGAAGGCAGAAGATTGTAATAATAGAGAAGGGTAGAAGAGGGGTGGTGTTGAAGGGAGAGGGGTTGTAGAAGAGAGTGGGGATTGTGGACCGGAAGGAAAATGGATTGAATGAACTAGTTGTATGCAATTCTTAGGGACAGGGAAACACCTGAATTTGAAATTTATTAATATATACATCTATGTACATTAAAGTTAACAAATGGTATATACATATACTTACATCATCTATCTATTTCTACATATACATTAACATATGTATATATACACATATATATTTTAAAAATACACAAAGACATAGAAATACAGAAATATAGGGCTTTTTCGCACTTTGGGAAGAAAATGGGGCATTCTGCTACTCACCAGACTGGCATGCTCCCTCTGACGATCCATGCTGATCTGGAGCAGTACGTGGCCACGCTACACACTGCCCCGGGGACGAAAATGGTGGCTTCCGGTTGGTGGAGGCTCTCCACCAACTGGAGAAGTGCGCCAGCCGGAAGCCCACCCCCGGAAGATCTGCAGCCTCGCACTGGTGTGAGCCTGCAGATCTACACAGGAGCGCAGTGACAGAGTGGGGTGCACCGGGCTATTGAAAGACTTGTTTTAAGCGGTCTTTCAATAGCATGGTGAAGCACCAGTTCTGGTCATTCCGGAGCGGGCTGAAGTCCGAAACTACAGAAAGTAGTACGGACCCAGTCCGCCCCCAAGTGCAAATGTTCTCGCTGGAGGACGCGCTGCCCATTGTAAAAACAAAATACAGAAAATGCCATAGATATATACTCAAATAAATATAGATATACAACAGTGGTTCATATTTACATATTTAGATAAACATAAATATTTATAAATTTACAGATACCCTTACACATATATTATACTCAATTATACATAGTTATCACCTAATACAGATTTATTTATAGGTGTTCATTAATTGTTTATTAATTGCAGTTTACTAAAGTATATATATTAAGAATAGAAGAATTTAAAATTAACTAATAAGAACAATATACAGAGAGAGATAATATACAAGGGATACATATAAGATATTAATTATTTTTATAGTATTGTGTAAAGTACAAAAATATTAAGAAACATTGGGTAAAAATCCTATAAGTGGTTCAGTAATATAGAGAATTAGTAGTAAGTGATACTTTAGAAGATAATTAAAATTATGAGAGTAATTAATTGTCTAAGTAGATTTGATTAAGAATACAATGTGTGAGAAAGAGAAACATTAAGAGGGAACACTAAGAATTGATTTAAAGAATTGACTGATTAAGTATTGATGCATATATTGAGGTGAAGGATTAATGAATTGAAGACTGGGGAATTGATGAATTGATATATAATTTTAGGAATAGATTTACAAATTGATTATAGTTGACGGATTGATTTTGGAATTGTATAAAACCAAGAATTTGTGTATTTTTTTAAAGTACTATTTGTAGTAGGCAGCCAAGACTTGAAATTTTGATTTGAAGGTTTATTCTTAGACAGTTGACTAAGAAATTAAGCTTCTATTAAGTAGAGTACAAATTTAGTATTAAGGAAGGGGTCACCTGAAATAATTAGAATCTAAGGAAAAAGAAAAGAGAAAGAAAAAGAAAGAAAAAGAGAGACAAAGGAAAGGAAAGAGTTAGAAAATATAGGGTGAAATAGTGAGCAGAACGCGAGGAAGATATAGGAGATTTACAGACGTGGAATTTAGAGATAGATTTAAACAGAACGTAATAAGAGTAAAGAGAATACAGAAAACAAGGAGAACAAGAAGAATTATTGAAGACATAGCATCAAGACAGAAAAAAGTGGTTCAGCTTCTATTACAATTGCAAACACAGTGGCAAAGACCATAACTTGACAAAATAATGGATCCAAATGTCAGAATATTTGTGGAAGAAATTGAAAAATTAAGAAGTGAATTAAAAGAACTCAAAGAAATGCAAATGGAATTGAAACAGGATTTCAGAAAAGAAAT
Organism: Iguana delicatissima; assembly: GCA_948472985.1. NCBI lineage: Eukaryota > Metazoa > Chordata > Lepidosauria > Squamata > Iguanidae > Iguana > Iguana delicatissima. Next base: position 29,765 of record CAOKZL010004063.1, read on the forward strand.
GGAAAATGTAAATCAGAGCTTCAAAAAGCTAACACAAGACATGACGATTATAGATAAAAAAAAGTAGAGCTACTTCAAGAGAAGACACAAGGAATTGATTCAAAAACAAAGAATCTGAGAAGAGATCAAACAAAAAGATAGTGAGGCATTGATGAAACTATTATTAAAATACATGAATAAATGTGTGAAAATAAGAGGTCTACCTGAACAATAAGGAGAAAATTTATACAAGAAAGTGACTGAAATGTTGGCTACATTTCTTGGGCAAAGAGTAGGGAAATTTGAATTAGAAATAGATAAAATGTTTCGTGTAGACTTGCCAGTTGCTAAAAAGAAACAATTGCCGTAAGGCATAATAGTCTATTTTGCCAGAGAGAAGACAAAGGATCTCATATTGGATCAAAGCTATAAAGAAAGTCTGACTATAGAAGATGATGAGATAAAGATATTTAAAGATATCCCGGCACCAATATTAAGACAAAGGAGAGAATATTCATTCCTAACAAAACAGCTACAAAGATTAAATATTAGATATCAGTGGGAGATCCCAGAAGGAGTCTTCTTTAATTTTAAGAAGAAGTCACAAAAAACACACCAATAAATTAGGTGAAAGAGTTTTATGAAAAATTTCTGCAAGAAGATTAAACAGACAGAGAAGAACAAAGGAAGAAAGATAGAGTGGTAAGAAACAGTAGTTATAAAGAAGAACGCAGTGACCAAGAAGAGGGAAAAGAGCAAGGATGAAGAGAAAATATCATAAACCCATCAGTCCAAGAAGAAGATTTGAGGAGTAAAGAAGAATTGCTAGCAGATATTTCGGAGTAAGGGAAAGACAAAGAGAAAAGGAACACCAAGATGAAAATAATCTCCTGGAATGTTCATGGTATAAATTCACAAAGCAAAAGAAGGCGAGTGTTCTGATATTTAGAAAAATTTAAAGCAGAAATTATCTGCCTTCAAGAAATTCATATAGATGTTGTAAATGAAAAATATTTGAAGAATAAGAAATTGGGAGAATGTTTTACATCTCTCCATGAAAAGAAAAAGAGAGGCGTAGTAATATATGTTCACAAGAAGATGTCTGCAAAACAAATATTCAAAGATGAAGAAGGCAGGATTATCGGGATAGAAAAACAAGTTCATGGGAGGAAAGTATTAATTGTGGGGATGTATGCCCTGAACAACAATAAAAACGACTTCTCTAAAAAATTAAACGCCAAGATTCAAGAATATGAATATGAGAATTTGATTCTAGCCGGTGACTCTAATGGAGTGTTGGACATAGAAAATGACAAACAATCAATAAAGAAGAATAGGAAAAAAATTGAAGGGAGATTACCAAAAACATTTTTCGAGATGACAGAAGACTTAACATTGGTAGACTCTTGGAGATATTTGCATCCAATAGATAAAGACTGTACCTTCTTCTCGGATGCTTACCAATCATTAACTAGAACAGACATGATATTAGTGTCTAGGAATTTATTGAAGGAAATTAAAAAAGCAGAGATTCTTCCAAAAGTTACATCAGACCATAACCCAGTATCCTTGATTTTTGAAGAAGCAAAAAACTAGTTTGATTGGAGACTAAATGATAACATCTTAAAAGATGAAGAAATTCTACAAAAAGCAAAGGAGACTTTGTAATTCTCCAATTACAATTAGTGAGGTCCTAGAGGTGATAAAAGACCTGAAAGTAGGGAAAGCCCCAGGTTCTGATGGGTTTTTGATGATGTATTATAAAAAAAACTACAAGACAAGTTGGCACTACCATACTACCAGATGATAAAAACAATACCAACTCAAGGAAGACCTAGAACCTGGGGAGATTCCAATATAACCCTAATCCTGAAAGAAAGGAAAGACCTTAAAGATGTTAGAAACTTTAGACCAATTTCATTACTAAATATTGATTATAAAATTTTTACTACAATATTATCGAAAAAATTGAAAAAGATTCTTCAGTACTATATACATGAAGATCAAGCAGGTTTCCTACCTGGAAGGAGTCTTAAACTAAATATAAGAAGAGTTATAAACTGTATAGAGTACTGTGACAAAAATCTGGGGAAGAAGTTTGCAATGGCATTCCTTGATGCTGAAAAGGCTTTCAATAATATTTCCTGGATGTTTATGAAACACTATAGAAGAATATGGTTATAGGAAGAAATTTAAAGAATGGACAGAAATTATTTACAGAGATCAAAAAGCCAACTTGATAATTAACGGAGAAAGATGCAGTTTGAGATATCAAAAGGAGTGAGACAGAGTTGCCCACTCTCACCCCTTCTTTTTATTATAATATTGGAAATGCTGAACAACAAGATTAGAGAGACAAATCAGATAAGAGGGGTTAAAATTAAGAAGAATGAACACAAAATAAGGGCGTTCGCTGATGATATGGTAGTATTTTTGGAAGAACCCAAAGACATGCTTCCTAAACTTTTAGAAGAATTGAAAAATTATGATCAGATGGCTGGACTTAGAATTAATATAGATAAATCAACATTATAAACAATGAATTTGTTGAAAAAAAGAAGAAGAGGAGTTGAAGGAGATCTCAGGTTTTCATATTGATGAAACAGTTAAGTACTTAGGAATTTACATCACAAAGAAAAATTCAGAACTGTATGACAATAATTATCAAAAACTTTGGAGTCAAATAAAAATCAACCTACAAAAATGGAATAAATTTAATCTCTTATTATTAGGCCGCATAAACGCAATAAAAATGACAATGCTCCCAAAATTTATGTTTTTGTTTCAAAATCTCCCTATAATAAACAATGAGAAGCTATTTGCAAGCTGGGATAAAGAGATATCAAAGTTTATATGGGCAGGGAAGAAACAAAGAATCAAGTTGAAAACATTACAAGATGTCAAGAAGAGAGGAAGGTTTGGACTACCTCATTAGAAAGTATATTACTATGCTTGCTGTTTAGATTGGATCAAAGATTGGATACCACTGAAGGATAATAAATTACTGGAATTAGAGGGTTTTGATGTTAAATTTGGTTGGCATGGATACCTCTGTTACAGGAAAACAAATAGAGATTTCAATTATCATTTTGTGAGAAGAGCATTAATTAAAGTATGGTAGACTATTAATAAGAAATTTTACAAGTTACCAATCTAGATGTCACCTCAAGAAGCTTTTAAAATAACTAAAACTAAATTGGGAGGAATATTAAGGTATAAAGATCTAATAAAATGGGAAGGAAGACCCTCATTGTTGAAGACTAGAGAAGAACTGAAAGATCAGAATTTTGAAATGAGTCGGTCCCCATACAGACAACTAAAAGAAAGATTTTAAAAAGATATAAAAATTACTGGATTTGAAAAAGAAGAGAATAAAATAGATGAAATTCTGATGAAGAAGCAGACAAAAACAATTTTAAAACTCTATAAGATCCTATTAGAAACAGAGCTGGAGCAAGAACACATAAAAGATTTAATGTTAAAGTGGGCACAAAACATTGATCATAACACTGAATTAGAAAAATGGGAAAGGGTATGGACTGAAGACATAAAATTTACTCAAAGTTTAAGTTTGAGAGAGAATTTCTATAAGATGATCCATCTATGGTATATGACCTCTCAGAAGTTAAAGAGGATAATGCATAAAGGGAATGGCCAATGTTGGAAGTGCAGGAAAACAACAGGTACCTATTTCCACATGTGGTGGTCATGTCAAACAGCCAAAAAATATTGGTGGAAAATTCATGATAGCATTGTAAAGATCCTTGAGGTTAAATATGAGTTGACCCCTGAAATATATTTATTGAATATGAATGAAAGGAATAATCAAATGAAAGCAAAAAAGGTGATATTGTTAAATTTAATCACTGTAGCAAGATTGTGTTATGCAAAGCATTGGAAAGAAGGAATAGACTGCCCCACTCTGGAAGAATGGAAAGTCAAAGTGATGGGTATTATAGAAATGTAGTAACTGACTAATACATTGAATGGAAAATCAATTCAACAGTTTGGAAAACAATGGAACTCAATAATCAAATGGGTGAAAGAGAACTGGACATTAAATAATAAGAAAAGAGAGTAGATTTAATATGGTAACTTTTTTTATTAAGGGTGGAACTTAGAAAGAGAAAATAATTAAATTGAAAACTATGGTATTGGGAGTTAAACATTAGAAGGAAACATAACAACAAAAAGATAATTCACATTAAGGAAATTAAGGAAATTAAGACAAAGACAAACACAAGACAGAGATTGGATTTGGAGAAAACATGAAAAAAGGATAGCAGGAAAGGAGGGAAGGGGGAGAGGAAGAAGGAGGGGAAGTAATACAATGGATGGATTACAAAATGCTGATTGTAATGATTAGAGATTCCAAAGGTGGGGAAGGAGTGGGTAAGACATATATGGGTGTATAAAAATGTAATTTTTTAAAGAAAAGTAATTTTATTCAAGATGGAAAATTTATAATTTTCTCTATGATAGTTGGTTCATTAATATTTTTACGGTGAATTGGTTACTAAAAATAAAATAAAATAATAATAATTTAAAAATTTTGCACACACATATTAAGAGGCCCATCTTTATCATGTACTCAGTTGCCAAAAGTCCCTTTGAATTACAGTCATCCCTCCACATTTGCTTGGGTTAGGGGTATGGGATCCCTGTGAAAGCGGAAAAACCGTGAATAACCCCCAAACTCTCCTAAACAATATTTAACACACACAAAAAAAGTATGATCACCATATTCAACCCTCCTTTGAGGCATCAGGGTTCCTTTACAAGGCAGAAGTGGGTGGCTGGTGCCCCACACCATTTTTAATAGGGACTTACAAGCCTTGTTCACAGTTTCTCAGTCTCACAAGGTTGCAGTCCCTATTAAAAATGGCATAGGGAGGCAGCAAAGGTGACAGCAAATAGTCCATGAGTAATCAAATCCACAAAGTGGAACCCACAAATGTGGAGGGCTGACTGTATTGTTGTCATTGTTATTGTTGTTGTTGTTGTTGTTATTTGTATCCCATTTTTCCCAACATTTGGATTCAAAGTGGCTCACAATTTCAGAGAATAATACAATTAAAAATGTACAAAAAGTGAACATGAAAATAGAATTAAATTAATCACAGTATTAAAACAATTCACAGTTTAAAGTTTAAAGACTAGAATGTCATTTTAAAAAAAAGATTTAAAAAGCATAAAAACAGTTCAGGTGAAATAATACAGCACCCCCTAGCCTGTTTATTAAAAACTTTCTGTTTTAATGGCTGGCCAGACTGCCAACAGAAGAACAACAAGGAAGGGGGCATTCTGGCAATTCAGCACTTGGAATTGTGCCTGGAAACAAACTGGCATCCAGCAAACTGTCTCAACAGGGGTGTAGTGTGGTTTCTGTAACCTGTCCCAGCTACCAGTCTAGCTGCAGCTCTTTGTACCTGCTGAAGTTTCTGAACATTCTTCAAAGACGGCCTCATGTACAATGCATTATAGTAGTCCAAGCAGGACGTAACTAAGGCATGCACCACTGTGGCCAGATCTGATATTTCTAGAAATGGCATACAAGCCTTAAATGTGCAAAATCACACCCGGCCATTGCAGAAGCTTGGACCTCCGGATTCAAAACTGAGTCCAGGAGTACACCCAGACTCTATCTGTGCCTTCAGGGGGAGTGTAACCCAATCTAACACAGATTGAATTCCTGTTCTCTGACCTGCCTTTCAACTGACCAGGAGCACCTCTGTCTTGTCTGGATTAAGTTTCATTTGCCTCCATCCAGTTCATTACTGATGACAGCACTGATTTAATACCAAGACAATCTCCTTGTCTTGGAGTAGAAGAGTTGAGTGTTATTTGCATATTGATGGCACCATATCCCAAAACTCCAAATGACCTTTCTTGGCAGTTTCATGTATATATTAAATAAAATGAGGGACAAAACAGAACCAAGAAGGATCCCACAAGCCAGAAGCCAGGGAATCAAACAGAAGTCCCACCATCACCACCTTCTGAGTTCACCCCTCCAGGAAGAAATGGAGTCACTGTAAAACAATTCTTCCAAGTCCCATACCTGGGCAGTAGTCCAGAAGGATACCATAGTCAATGGTTTCAAAAGCTATTCAGAGGTTCAGAAGAACCAACAAGGATATATTCTCCTGTTCAGTTCCCTGTGTAGGTCATCCACCAAGGCACCCAAAGCTGTTGAGATTTCAAAGCCAGGTCTGAAACCTAAAGTGGATCTAGACACTCTATTTCATCCAATAAGCCTTGGAACTGGAAGGCCACCACATGCTCTAATACCTTGCCCAAAAATGGTATGTTGGACATGGGCTGATAATTATCCATTGCCTATTATGAAGGGATTCAGGGATGGCTTTTCCATCAAAGGCCTCGCAAGTGCCTCCTTTAGGCAAGTTGGAACTCTACCTTCTCATAAGGAGGCAGTAATTACCCCTTTCACTCACTCAACCAGTCCCTCATTGGCCTATTTAATAAACCAGGAGGAGCAAGGGTCTAGCACACATGTGATGGCTCACACCTCTCCAAGGATCCTGTCCATATCCCCAGACTGCACAAACTGGAAAATATCCAATAAAATTGGACAAGCAGGAACCAAACTTATATCCACTGGAACTGTATCAACTACAGCAGCCAACAGGGCAGTCTCAGCATCAATGTTAATGTCCCTCAGAACTATTAGCCACAGAGACTCCAACATGAACCCCAAGACCCCCTGGCTAGTTCAGAAAGGGAGAATGTTGAGCAGGAGTGTGGGAAGTATACCAACAGAATCCCTATTCTGTCCTGGCTGCCTATTTTCAAATACACACACTCAGATCCTGCAGACTGAATGCTAAAGCACCTGATCAAGGGGATGGAAGCATGGGTGACCACTACTACCTTGTTAATGCAGCTTCTAGGCCACCTTGGCAATAGCATAAAGATATCATTTTGATATCAATAATTCAGCTTTCTTCCACCACCCCTCTCCACATGTTTGTGAGGCTCACAGACAAGCACGAAACTAAGCTCGGCAACTGATTGCTGCAATATTCCTAAACAATACAGGCAAGCCAGAAATAGCCAGATCGCAGCTTAAGGAGACCTCCTGGCAAACACACTATTATGTACGCGTGCCACCTACAAAGGACTCCCTGTCCCGAGCAGCTAACTTGACTAAGCTGAACTATCAACTGTCCAGCTCCGAGCATTTGCATACTGGCTGCTCCTTTGTCAATTCGGACCTAACTCAATCATGTTAAATTTTGATCTTTCCAAGGCTTTGTCTCGCATCCGAAATCCATTGTTCTCACCAAGTACAGCATAGACTGCAGTCACACTTCTCCCTATAAAAACCCCTGATTCCGAGACCCTCCTCGGATCACTCCCGAGTTCCTAACCGCCTTGATGCTGCTTTGCTTGGCGAGCCTCCCCTCAGCTCCACGTGCTGAGCCACACTGAACCCCAGCATCGCTCTCTATTCTTCCGGTCTTCAGGACAGGTTTCGTATCACCCAATTCAACTATCCCTCTGAAAATCTCTCTATTCCACTCCCACCTTCATTTTCTATAGTTATCTGAGTGAGTGAGTTGCATACACTGTTTGGTTGTATTTTAATAAAAGATCTCATTTATTCTTTCAAAATGGTTTGCTTCTTGACCGGCCTGACCCCGTAGACATTGGGTTAAAGATCCTGCTAAGTTACCCTGCCTCTCATAACGCTAAAGCAGTGCTCTGAGCTAATTTTCACCACCTATAGTTGAGCACAATCAGGTGTCCTTCACGGGACCCCCAGTAAACAAGGTAACGACCTCACTCCCAGATCTTGCCTGCTGCTGCATAGGAAAACCTGGCAGGCAGAGCTGAGAGAGATTAACTCCCCTCTACCACTTTGCCCATCCAAGTCTCTGTGATACAGACCAGGTTGTCATTCTCTTCCAGAATCATATCCTGAATGGCACTTGTTTTCCCATTCACCAAACTAGTGTACAACAGCAGCTTTTTCGATCCAGGGGGATTGTCACCAAGGCTATCTATACTATTTGACTTGGAAGACAGTTTGAGGGCAACAAGCACTTTGTTACACTCCTCTCTGCTATGATACTGTAACTGTGTTCTCCTTCTGTATCTCCCTCTGCCCTGTATGAACTCCATGAGCTCAATGTTTGCTCTCTCTTCCTCTGAAAAACACATCTTTCTTTTATTGGGCATGCAAAGCACTTGCTGATAACTTCCAATACAATACACAAATAGGAAGAGGGTAAAAGAAACAAACCTTTTTCTCTGTTTGGCAGAGGGACAGACCCTTGCCCTCGTGTACCCCTGAGTGGTTCTCCCATCACTTTGGTGGTGACCCTCCTGCTGCTGGATTAGTCCTGTAAAAGTCCTGCTTTTATAGTCCCAGACAGGCAAGGTAGCTGTGCTGACTGGTGAGCAATATGTGCTGAGTGAGGGCCTTAGTCCTGAAAACAGTAGAGCCCCATTGTTGAAGCAGAGGTCCAGAGCCTCAGCAACAAACAGCAATCTCTTTCTTCCTACCAATTAAAATGATAGGATAACTGAGAAAGAGCCAATTCGGTCTCCCTTTGTTTCTTTATGTATCAACTTATCTTTAAGTAACAATATGGAATTGTGCAGATGGACTCATTGACAAGAATCCTACTGATGCATCATGATGGCATAATTACACTGCTTTAAGGGATGGTAGAAGGCTGCAGGGACAGCAGGAATGACTAGGTCCAGATACCACTAGGAAGGAAGGAAGGAAGGAAGGAAGGAAGGAAGGAAGGAAGGAAGGAAGGAAGGAAGGAAGGAAGGAAGGAGGGAGGGAGGGCGGGCGGGCAGGCAGGCAGGCAGGCACTGGAAAAACAGGTTGCTTGGAGCTATCTGATTTTGTCTGTCTTCTGCCTGGAACCACTAGCATAGGGCATAGATTGTCACTATTGTCTCCAATGATATGAATGAAGCCATGGAGCATGACACTCATAGATAACCATATGTCTTCTTCTGCAGTGTTCACAGGAGAAGCAACCATTGATTTGGGGCAGCTGAACCTTGCAACCATTGCAATGTATCCCTATAAGTTTTTCTTTCTTTCTGATTCCATGGCAGTGCACATAGAAAGATGATGTTGAGCCAATTAGAATTAACTGATCAGACCCATAATCTAATGTTGGGCAGTAGGAAAATGCAGTATTTTCTTTTTTCTTCCACAGTTTTTTTTCTGAATTCAGTAATTCCACTCTGCCTTGCACCTCTCTTTTAAGGTGCTTCTGTGGAATCTTAATTGCTATTCCTTGACACTCTTTGAGAAATTTAATGCTATCTGCTTAAGAAAGAAGCAGTTAGCTTCACATGGGACAGTGACAGCTGGATCTCAAGACAAGATACTTTTCTGTTGCTAATGGAGTCAAAATTTTATTACCTGTCTTTTACTGCCCTTTGTCTCTGGACTTCACATGGCCAAGAAGCAGCGCCCTCTGCCTGCACTGAGATCCTTCCGTACTATCTTAACTGACAACAGAGTAACATCAGGGCCAGAATGTCTCTAACATCTTAAACTTTTTTCTCCTGTATTTTAAAGCATCTTTTTCTGATGAAGCCAGTGGAACTTCAAAAGCTTGCAAGATGTGTTTTCTGTATTTTGGTTGACCAATAAAGGTTATCACTCTTTTGTGGATTTTGGATTTTGCAACATTTCGCTGTATGGCCAACACAACTACCACAAATATGTTTGATTGGGGTTCTTATTTTCTCCCATTTTTAAAGATGCAAACATTCCCACTCTGCTGTTCTGTGATCTGAATTATTCTTGGTGCAATTTTTCTTCTTCACTTTTTTTTTTTTTTTTTGGCAACTCCACTTCTTCTAAAATTCCTTCTTTTAGCAGCAACGTCCTGAATAATAACTATGTCATGGTTAGGGAAATCTGTCACCTAGTGAATGGATGATACTGTAGGCTGCAGACACAGACAAACTGGTTTGTCTGACATAGGTGCTCTAGTAATGTTGCAGACATCACTGCATTAAAATGACTTTATTTTAGAAAGAAAGGACTCATATCCACAGGGTTCCTGCAGTATGAAATTTAAAGTATCGAAGCTTTACTGTTTCCAATCTATGGAAGATAACAAGTCCACACAGATACACAATTACTTGTACTCTACTTTTGGGGTATTTCTCCTTTGTGTCTAATTTCTGTAATAGCTGTTGCCATGCCTGCCAGAACAGTCATTTTGTGAATGGACCCGTTGCTATAGCAGTGGTTTTATGCTCCTTTCTTGAACTTTCAGTTTTCCAAATTTACAGATGGCCCGATGGAACCAGTCCTAGCATTTGGCAGACTGAGGTAATTTCCTCTGGCAACAGATCCTAGGACAGTGGTTCTCAACCTGTGGGTCCCCAGATGTTCGTGGACTTCAGCTCCCAGAAGCCCCAGCCACTATGGTCAATGCTCAGGGCTTTTGGGAGCTGAAGTCCACGAACATCTGGGGATCCACAGGTTGAGAACCACTGTCCTAGGATGTAACAGCAAAGTACTGGTGAAGATAGCTGTGTGCCATACAGCCCATAGTGCACCCTTCTACACCAACTTGTTACTTTTAGATGTAGTGGAGAATACAGTTCCATCAAATATTGTTGCTGAAGAAGGATACTTCTACCAGTCCATGTGCATGGAATGGGAAGGGTGCCATCTTATTATCCTCTTATTATCCTCCTCTTATCCAGCTGGATGTCTTAGGTTGGCTACACAGGTTGAAAACAGCTGAAGAGTCTTGCTCTAAAAGCTCTGCAAAATACTGCTAGCTTACAGAATCCAACTCTCTGCCAGTCTCTCTTTATCTTATTTATATTGCAATCTGTTCTCCTTGCTCTCCCTAGACACCTACATTATATCAATAAGAAGCCTGCTTTTGCAAAGTTAAGAAGACTCTCCCTCTCCCACTCTGATTGTGTAATACAGGTCACTGTACAGAAGTAGGAACTATGTTCTAACAGTGGAAAGGCCAATAGTGAAGATTTAACTACCCTGGTTTCCACAAGAGTTTCAACTGACTGCAAACTTTTGGATCAAATTGCAAGGCTTTTGTTTTTACCTGTTGAAAAGAACCCCACTCTTAGGCCATTTCCATACTACACTGTTATATTGCTATTATTCCACTTTCAACATCCTATGGAATCATGGGGTTTGCAGTTTAGGGAGGCGCATTTAGAATCCTCAGCCGGAGAGCTCGTTGGTCTCAGTAAACTACAAACTCCAGAACTCCACAGGATGTTGAAAGTGGAATAATATAGTGTAGTGCAGAAATGGCCTTAAAGGGCCCTCTTACCCCTGAGGAGTCTTGGCTGATAATTTCAACGCAAAACAACTGTGCGTGAATTTTGCACAGAAACAGTCTTGAATTTTGAATGGCCTTCAAAAACTGTGCAGTTTTCAGAGACATTCTCAGAATAGGAATAAAATTGCTAAAGTTGCTTGTTGCTTTCTTCAAGATTGAAATAAGTCAAGAATCACATACCTATTTCAGGCTAATAGCAGACGTTCATATTTCTAGATCCATTTAGACCAAAAGTAGACAAAGTACAACTTGTGCTGTACATCCAGTTCCAACCTCTTTTTGTGCCCAAAGATTCCCACAACACTTTCACAACCTCTGATGTGTGTGTGTGTGTGTGTGTGCGTGTGCGTGCGTAAATATGAATGTGAATGTATCCTTCAAAACATTTCCCACATTTGGCACTTGCCCTTATTAATACTGCAGAATTCCCAATGCCTGAAAACTTTTTTAAAATAAGCCTTTCAGCCTACCAGGAGGGGCAAGTTAAAATTGTTTTCCACCTATGCCACAGTTGTTTATTCCTGATTTATATTAAACATAGTGATTTTCAGAAAAGTAGCCATGTTAGTCTTTTGCAGCATAAAAAGGATGAAGGGAAAGGAGAGGAACCTTAAAGACTAACCAGTGTTTTTTTTTATTTTTGCATGAGCTTTTGTGGATGTAAACCCACTTCTTCAGATATCATACAGAGTGATATTAATGCTTCAGACATAAAACATAAGTATACAGTTGAGGGAGCTGGACAGAGTGTAATACAATCCAGAAAGATGCAAATACTATCCTTTGTCCTAAAATTTCAAAGAGTTGTGTGATGTGTCTCAGGACCTTCAGATCTCTACAGTGGTCAGTTAGTGCTGATGAGTGAAAGCAATGAATCTGCTTACTAAAAATCAATGGCTTTGTGATATCAACATATATTATACAAGAGTCCTCACTATTGCATATATAACAAAAGGGATCTTCTCAGAGAGAGTTTTGAATCCACGCAAACTAACTTTTGGTAAGTAAGATTTATTGATTTCACACATCAACCACTGTAAAGATCTAGAAGACCTGTATTACCTTGCACAGCCCTTTGAAAATTTATGACAAAGGGCATAATTTGCATCTTTTTGGATAATATTATGTTCTTTCCCACTCCTACAACTGTATAAATACCTGAGGCCTATTAATCTGTACCACATCCAAAGAATTTGGTTCATATCCACAAAAACTCATGTGTTCTATAAATCAGTGTTAAAGGTTCTTTCTCCCTCTCCCTTCATCATTTTTTTTACATTAACTATATGATCCTTGGGCTTTTGACTCCTGTGGCAAACCTTTCACAGCTGCAAGGCAGAGGAATAATATTGTCCCAGAATGGCTCCAGGATTTCCCTTTGACTGACCCAGCTCTAAAAATATTTGCAGTTCAAGCTTTTGATGTGGCAACTGAAGCAGTGTATATCAGCCAGCAAATTTCAGGAGACACATACAGTAAACAGCAAGACTTTTTCAACTGCTGGCCTCTTGTGTGGTTTGGGGTGTATATAGATGTCCTACTTCAAGATGAAAAAAAAAGTCTTCAGCTGGTTTGAGTATTTCATCTAAAAACTAAGGCACAAGAGCCAAGGAAACAAGTGAGTTTTAGATAGCAGTGCCTTGCTACAGAGGAAACATCCCTTTTGTTCAAAAAAGATGCCAGCAAATGTTGCTGTTGTGAAAGTTTCAAGGCACTGTGAGAGTTGGCAGGTTTCTCCTTATGCATTTCAAACTTTCTTAATGTGTAAAGTCTGTTGAATGAGGAAAGGATGACCACCAGTATGGGCAATTTGCTCTTGGAGAAATACCTTCTCTTTCATGTTCTTTAAGGACCCAGACTAGATCTTTAATCAAAATGAAAACCAGAAAAAGCATGAGTCTTAGCAGAAGGAGTAAATGCTAAAAAGCCTCTTGAAGCATTCAGACATGTAACTCTCGCTGTCTCTGATGCAATGCCTGGTATACTAAATCCCAATCTTTGATTAAGTGTAAAAGCACTGATGCCTGATAGATTTTGATTAATGCCACCATTAGCCAGTTCTCTGCTAGAAGGAACCAGAGAAGTACAATATGCTTGGTCAACCAATCCATTCTTACAGCTATACTGATGCAATATATTTTATCCAAAAATATTGATAGCTACAACCTTTCTGTTTATTTTTGGGTATATATTTAATATGTTTTAAAATTCGTATGCCACATTCTCCGTCAGCAACATGCTGCTGAAACAATTCACAATTGAAACTCATAATACACATCATAAAATGTTTAAAAACCTAATAAAATTAAGCAAAATCCCAACATGGTCTAAATGAGGGTGGGAATCAGATGCCCACCCTCAATATTACTGCACTAGAACATTTAATATTCTTTGACATGGCTAAACTGGCTGGGATGGATAAGACCTGCTGTCCAATAACATCTGAACAGCCCACATGATTTCTCCCCAATCTTAATTAAATGCAACTAATAAAAATGCTTTCTTGGTGCCAGTAATTAAATAACTGAATACCCAACTCCCCTGCCCTCCCCCAACAAAGCCACATTATAACATAGCACTTGCCAATCACCAGTGGAGTAGCAAAGTGTGCCACTGTTGTCAGAGCATTCCACAAGATGGCAGTTTTCATGGGAAAAATCATACCATGTCCATTAAAAATTAATCCTGGTGCCGTACCTTTGCTCCTGGCAAAGCTGCTCCACCTCTAGATTGATGCTGCCAAGTAATTGCCAATAACTTGAACTCATACATACGGTAAAATATTCCTTTCTTGATTAAGACTGTCATCCAAAACCCAACAGAATGCCTGTCTCAAAATAAGGTTAAACAGAAACGCTAAGACAGGGAGTGTAATACTTAGCTATATAATTCTAACAAATGGATAAATTTATTATAAGAATGTGCCTAAACTAATTCAAGGTCTATACAAGCTATGCCACTGAGGTCAGGGTATTTATCTGTGCTGTGTTACTAGAATAAATATGAGTGTATTTGTCCCTCCACAGTTGCAGAAGTAAGTGGCACAGGACACCCTCCCCCAAAGTGAAAAAACCATGAGTATCTCTACTCCCCCCTCAAAATAAAACAACACAGGATCTACAGATTCAACTCATTGCAGATTCAAATGTACACTGCACAATACATTTGAATCTTAGTGGAGAACATGCCAGCCACCCAGTTCTGCCTTCAAGGTGGTGGGATGCCTTTACAAGGCAGAAGTGGCTGACTGACCGGGGTTGCACCATCTGCACTGTTGCCCTATGCCATTTTTGATAGGGACTTACAAGTCTTGCCTCAAAGCTGCAGTTTCTTACTGTCTCTTTAGACCATTTCTGCATGGCGTCACAGTCCCACTATGGGGACAGGATGGCAGTGGTCTGTGGGACATGCGTTTGCATGACATCATTGCAGTCCCTTTGCCATCCAGCCCCCACCTGTTGCAATTGTGGGATATCTGCTTAATAGAATAAATCCATTAAGCACCCATGATTGTGTGACACTCCTGTCCTTCATGGCCATGTGGAAGGACAGGAAGCACAATGAAGACTCTTCCTTCCCAAGTGCAGCATGGGAAAGAGCCCAGGTGGGCTGCAGAAGGTAGACACATGTCACTCATGCTCCCTTCCATAGGGAGCTGGTTGGGCGTAGAGGGGAGTGTTCCTGCCATGCTCTCTTCCCAGAAAAGGCACCGCCAGGTCTGCAGTGGGAGGACCATGGGATCAGGTGATGTGCAGAAATGGCCCTAGTCTGATAGGAATTGTAGAGAGACTACAAACATGAGGTGAGACTTGTTGTAGGGCTGTGGTGGTGGTGGTGCCACATAATCAGCAAATAATCAAATCTGCAAAAGTTAAACCTGCGAATATGGAGTGCCGACTATGTAAAGCTGTAACTTATTCTCCTGTTAATTTACTGATAGATCAAGGTTGAAGGAGATCACGGATATTAATCTGACTATTGGATAGGACTGGGCTTTTACACCTTGGAAGCCTAGATAACCAAAACAGCAAATTCCAGAAATCCAGTCAACAGAACAACAGATATAAAGCAAAGAACCTTCAAACTTCTTCAAGATATAGGGATGGAGGACCCACAGTTGTCTCAGTAGGCAACTGTGGTGGGTATAGAGGAAAAAATTCATCCCTGAAGACCCAAGGTGGCCCACAGCACCCCTAAATGATCCAAAACTATGAATCAGAGATGACCTGAACTTTGCTTCCATTTTCAATTGGTGTTTTTGGAGTAGAGGTTTATTTTTTGATTGTTTGAGAGGCTGAGATTTTCCAGGTAGCTGAGGGTCTTCAGATATAAACCACCACTTCTGGAATCATGATTGGACATTTTGAAGGATATTGGGTAAGCCTGGAGACTTTTCTGCTTGGGAGGATTGGAGGCTCTGGAAAAGGTGTTGAGAGCCACATATATAGGGCTTGTTACCCCAAAATGTGGATGACTCAGGGGTCCACTCATGATGCCAGTACCTCCATGCAAAGGTGGGGAATTATTAGCTCAGATTAGGAGGCCTGCATGGTGGGGTTAACCTAATGAGATCTTTTATACCAATGTTTACCAGTACTTCTGCAGGGAAGAAGCCAGAGATCTAAAAGTAAGCATAATTGTGTTTTATTGGGGCAATTAATCACACACACAGGATCCAAGCAGTCACACAATCACACAAGGCTAACTGAAGAAGAAAGAAGGAAAGTTTTAGATAGCAAGTTTCAGGGTGTAGTAGATGAGATTTACTAATCTAGAAGAGCAGTGAAGAAGCAGCTATGTGGCTTGGACTCACTTCTAAGGACAGTAAACAATTGGAAATCAGAGCAGCAGAGTGGCAACCAGCAGTTGGTGTACTGTGAGGTGACTGGCAAAAACTAGGGGTTTATATACCCAATCTCTGCCTAGGGGGCAAGGGTGTGAATGACTCTCTGGCCAAGTAAACAATGGAATTTGCAGAGTGGACAATGGGTTCTGAAACAGGCTAATGGTCTTTGGTTAAGTGACAAAGGACTAATGGTTGCCCTGATAGTTCAGTGCTTCTCAGACAGGTTTTAGGACAAAGGAGAGGTTTGTGTGGTCAGAGGAAGACGAGTTAAGACAATCAGCAGTTTGGTGGGAATCTCTCAGTCACTATAGTCCAAAAGCAGAGTCATTAAGGCTAGCTGCAAACCTGTTATCTCTGGAGTTTCCTGGTGATTTCCTGACTTTGACCTGGCTAAGCCTAGAAGTGTTTTTTTGACCTAATTCACAATGCATGTGTTTGGCCAGTCTTTTCCTCTTGTCCAATTTGGCTATACAGCCATAGCAGGGTATGTATTATATCAATGCCAATTATTATATTTTGCCAATCAAACCATATCAGAGTGTGTGAGTATACAGCCTAGTAACAGGCTGGGTTGCAAGTAATATGCAATAGTGTAGTATGGGGGTCTTTGTTTAAAAACAATTGCGTAGTTCATTTCTTTAACGTTGTAAGAGCAATGAGCACTAGCCATTATACAATAATTCTATATACAAATGACTGAACACAATTCAATTTTGTTTGTTTTTAAAGAAAAAGAGCACTTTTTTTATCCCATCAGCATCATCACAATAGAATACAGGTCAATTTGCAAACTAATTTGACATTATCTCTTATCTACCAAGCAGATAAGTGAGTTTTCACTCAGCTGACAGCACTGAGTGCCAATAAGTATAGATCTACTTCTAACATCTTTGTCATCCAGAGGGCTGGGTACTCTTAGGGGAAATCGGAAGATCCAATTAGGAGGCCATCTGGTGTTTTGCCTTTTAGTTGTAAATCTACAACTTCCATTCACAGCAGCTGCACACAGTTGAGAGAACAGATTTTCAACTGTTCTATTGTTTCTTGCAGTACCTTGCTGACATCTGTCAGTTCCAACTGCTAAAGAACTGCCAACTTAACTTCAGATTTTCTGAGTATCTGGTTGATTGGGGTTTCTTTGCTGTTGGAACACACATAGAAACACTCCCAAGTCAACAATGAAATGACTCAAGAGCGTTTGCCTGAAATGAATGTACAAGTTCCACTTGTTCTGAGCTTGATTATTATTCCCAGAAACCTCTAGCCAGCATGGCTAATGGACTGATTTTGCCCAAACATCTAGCAAATGTCAAAGGAAACTAGCAGCTTTAGTAGGATTAATAAAATATTTCAGGTAAATGTAATGCTGCTTTACATTCTTGTTGCTGTTCTGTGCATTCAAGTCATTTCCAACTTATAGTTACCCTAAGGTGAGCAAGAAAAAGGAGACTAGCCCCAGCTCTCTCTAAACGTGTCTCTCTCTCTCTCTCTCTCTCTGTGTGTGTGTGTGTGTGTGTGTATTTTAATATATATCCCCTGAAGAAGGCCAACTAATTTATAAAAAAGGCCGAAAAGTGTTGGGCTTTTCAAAGAATAAACTTGGACCATCCAGAAGCATATGAAGCCTAGTCTCCTTTTTTTTCTGCTGCACATGCTTTCCAGTACTTATTCCTGACCCTTAGGTGAACCTATCATGGGTTTTTCTGGGGCTGAGAGTGTGTGATGTGTCCAGTGTCACTCAGTGGAGTTTCATGGCCGACTGTGGAAATGAACCTCAGCCTCCATGGTCATATTCCAGCACTCAAACCACTACACTGCTCTGGCTGGCTGTTTACTTTCTAGCAGAGTGAAAATAAAGGTAAAGGTATGTGAAAATAAAGGTAAGTATAAACCAGCCTCCCTCAACTTAGTGTTCCCTAGATAAATTCAATTGAAATTCCTTCAACCCAAGTGACTGAGGATATGACAGGGATTGTAATCCAACAGATCTGAAAGGCACCAAGTTGCAGGGCAATGGTTTTTCAACCTGACTTGATGTATTGTGAGCAATACAACAGCATCTTGAAAAACAATAGCAAAACTTATTGGAGTGATTGATGCTTATTATGATTGGCCTTAACTCTGAAGCTTATCTGTGTTAATTCTTCTGCTATCCTACAGTATTTCAAGTTATTGGAGCCCATACTTTTATAATTGACTATGTTCTTTATGACTGATCAAAATCTCCATTACAAGACAGTATAGACGGTTATTCTTGATAACTGTACTGCAGTGGTATCTTTTTTCATTGCAGTTCCACCAATACCATTAATGTCCTCTAGAGACAGTACCGTTGTTTTTTTAATCTGGAAAGGTGTCTGAGGATAGCCTAGGGATTGATTAACTTAAACCAAAGCTAAGGAAACGAACTTGTGTGATTTTTCTGCCTCAGATGCCAAAATAACTTTATTCCCAGTTATGTATTTTCATTTGAGAGGGAGGTAAAACCACATGATTTGGAGTTCTGCTTTTGACAATGAAATGTAGCTAACTTCATTTGTGAAGGAAGCAAGGAGTGATTTTAGAACTTTTCTTCCTGTTGTTAGAAAGTTTTAAAAACTGCACAATTTTTAAGGACTGTTTGCAGTTCAGCACTTATGCTGTGCAAAATTTACACATGGCTATTCGTGCATAGAAAACAGAATTTTCTGTTCAGAAAATTACATTTTTGCAGAAAATACTGCTTCCTATGCAGAAAATGACATTTGAGGTGGATGTACCCAGAGATGAAGAAAGAATATCTATTGTATTGATGGGTTGTTTGACACAGTTCTGAGGTGAAAAATTGTATCATTTTGTTTTAGTTGGTAGGGACAGTTTGTGGAGCTGTCAGGGGCTTCAGGGTTTACAAAGTTGAATTTGGAAACCACCGTGATGGGAAGGGCAAACTTTCCCCACGTCTTATAAAACAAGCTTATTGTATTTCTTTTTCTCTTGAACTGTGCCTTTTAAAACAATCACACTGAACTGAAGCTAAAATAAACACAGGTTAAAATCATGCAAATGTTAAAAATACAATTAAACTATCAATAACATTAAAACATTTAAAAATTTAAAAACCATTAAAAAGAACAACATATGTAAACAGCATAGTATGTGAAAGACCTTTTCCTCCAGAGGATTAAACCATCAAAGGGCCATCAAAACAAAAAGGTCTTCACCTGACAATCAATGGGCAGGCAAAGAGGATGCCAGCCTAACTTCTTCAGGAAGAAGTTCCAGAGTATGGGAGCAACCACTGAGGAAACCTTCTCACGTGTCCTACCCAAATGTGGTGGGCCAGAGAGAAGAGCCTCCTCAAGGTTTCAAGGGACAGGAAGACATGCTTCTTCAAATAACTTGGACTTAAGCTATATAGGGCTTTTAGATCATGACCAGCACTTCGAACTGTTCCCAGAAACAGACCAGCAGCCAGTCGACTGTTCCAAAAATGGTATTGTGTGCTCTGTGTAGTCAAACAAGTTCTAATCTACACATTAGCCTGAGATGTGTGTATCAGATTAGTTTATTTCAGAATTCACACAGTTAGAATCCTTAACTTAGATTTTGCATATCTGCCAAAAATATCCATGTACACCACAGTTCAGTGGTAGCTGGTGGTTTCCATGTCAATGAGTTGGTGGTTTCTGTTTATGAGGCAGTCTAGAAACAGTGGAAGTGGGGGGTTTTCATATCACTGAGACAACAAATTCCTTTTGAGTTTTGTTTGAACCATTTGGGAAAGAGGGTTCAAGCACCCTGAATAGCTCCTTTAAAAGGTTAAACTGATACCAGAAGTGGATTCACTATTTCATTGTCATCTGGATGTGTTGTCTTAGTAGCAGTAAATCCATCGTCAGATTCATGGTCTGAAATAGGCTGAGCCAGAAGCTTCTCCAGTGCTGGACCCTATTGGGCAGAGCTTCAGCACTGGAAGAGGTCCCATACAACTGGTGATAAAAGCAAGATTAAATTCATTGCCTTGACAACAATGAATCCACCAGGACCACCACCTCTCCCTCAGATTGATAAAAATGAATGCTCGTTATTTTGGAGTCTAGATACACAACATTTGCATTTTCATGTTCCATGATTTTACACATTAAGTAGCCATAGTTTAGGAAGAGAACTCACATTTTTCTCCCAGATTTAGTCTCCAGAAAGAGCTAGGAAAGACTGCTGCCCCAGAAGTACGTCCAGCCCACATCAACCATATGAGATTAAATGAAAGTATGCAGTATCCTTAGTTATTTCATTAAGCTCCCCTGCATGGACCCCCAAAAAATCCAGTTATTCAACTAGATCTACATTCAGTTTCTAAGCATGTTGCTCTGTCTGCTACATTGTCACTGTTAAAACACCAGCAGTGGGAAATCTTGAGGAAAATAATGATGTCTGTTTGTTTGCCCTGTTCCATCTTGACTTTGATTCTTTACCTAGTTTACATTGCCTAGCTTGCGGATCCTGCAGCCCTTAGGGCAAGGACTACTATTGTGTTTGCTTTGTTTGTCTGCTGTCTAGCATGATGCCTCCAGATGCGAGCCCAACAGAATTGCATTAAAATCAGGCCATTTTTAAATAGCTGGAAACCATTTGACACTCATTTGAATAATAACAACTTCAACTTTGTTACTATGCTTCAGCAATTTAATATTGTGCCACACTCGGTATGCATAAAAGCATCACATCCCCCGCACACCTACACCTTTGTCGTTGTCCTCCCCAGCCTTTCATCAGTGCGGTTGATTGGAGTTTTGCCACTTCAGTTCCATGTGAATGATATGTGAAAAAATGAAATCTACACTTGTGATTGAATTTTTTTTCTTGAGATTTATGAGGAAGGGCATATTCCAAGATAGTTGAAAAATTCTTATAACAGCAGAATTATATTGACTATGGTGTGCTTGTCTTTTCTTTCACTTATTCATTCCAACAGACTTGGTTGAGGCTGGAGCCAGCAAACATTATCTAGTGAGCTTTTCTTGGTTGAGCTGTTTAGAGGCTTGC